>CM017557.1:18841329-18862796 GCA_007844125.1 Sinonovacula constricta
GTAGTGTTGACCTGCGATTTAATTTTTAACTTAGTATATTTTGGTCGCCTCTGGTAGAATTTTATTTTATACCTAATTTTTTAACAAAATGCATTTATATAAAATGTATTGTTTGTTTAATAAATAGTTTGTATTATCGGATGTTAGTGCATGTGTTTTATCACAATGAATGATCTATATTTTAGAGAAGATTTTGTTTTGCTTTTACATTGTATAATGTGTACATTTGATGTACGTATTACAAATCGTTTTGACCATTATTTGCACACCTTTTATCGCTGATATACTTAAACTTACACCGCCCAAAGAGCGCTTTTCAGCGCTTCGATTTTTTAGTTAAGAGTTGCGATCGCCCCTCATAATTTACTACCACCAGAATGGCTAAGCAACAGCAGGCGGTTTAAGTTCAAAAGGCGTGCTACATTCATCTCAAGTACATTAAGTTGCCAAGACGCTGTTAGAAGTAAAGAGGTACGGTAAAACAATAAATGCTACAGGAAGCACACTCTGGGCAGCCAGACGGACTTTCCATTGGATGATTGCGCCAAGATTTAACCGTAGAAGAGGTTAGACGCCACTAAATAAGTTTGTTCTATATTCTATAGTGAATCGCGAAAAGATGGAAACAAATTGCACCATGACAAAGTTATGATGGACCCCCATAACCATATATAGGTGAAACGAGCTATTTATTGTCTATCAGAAAGACCCAGAAATAAGGCAACTTTTGCAACTTGTAAGAAGGTTCAGCTTCATAGACTGCGCATACCGCCAAAATCGCCAAAATGACAATTAATACAAAGTGTGTAAACAGAGCCCAAAGGTTTTAGAACGCTATAGTACTAAAATGGTAATCAAGGTAACCGAACAATAGACCGTGGTGTTACATACTCCCTTAACCTGTTTATTACTACGTTATACAGTGTCATGAAACACAGTTTTGTTCGTTGTGCTTTCTTCCGACATATGTTTCTTTAAAATGCGAAAATAAAATTACAACCGTGGCCGTAGAAATGAGCCAATAAGTCTCAAAGAAAATTGACACAATACAGCCGACTGGATTTGAAAAGTAGGATTAATTTGCATTATGCATAAACATTTATATACGTAAATATTTGAATAAATCATTATTTAATATCTTTTATGTTCGCAAAAACAAATTCGAAAAATAAACGTTTGTGTTTTGTATTTGATTTGTGTGTGATTGTGTTTCTAATGTAAATATTTAAAATTTACAACATAGTTAAAATATGCCTAACAGAAGTTAGTGATTGGCTAGATAGAACTCCACGATGAGAATAACACGTCTACAGTAAGATGTTGAAGATGTGTGCATCCTATTCCTCAGTGGACAACTTTGACACATGATGGGAATTTCTGGGATTTAGATATAACAGAATCACGTCGTGCATCTGTCTAACCTTACATTTATAGACTAAATTATGGCTGACAAAGATTTTTATTGTGTCACATTGTGAATTTATTTTGAATTTTTGACAGCATGGATAAAAGTAAAGGGTTTGCGGAAAATAACTTAAAAGTGCAATAGAATTGAATTCCAAATTGCCAGGACACAAACAGCTACATCATTCATCATCATTCAAATAAAAGGAAGTTGCAATAGGTATAAATTGTATTATCCACACCTTGATTGTGATTCCGTAGTGCCATAGTCTATGTAATGTATTTGCGCCTTACTAGATTTGCAGAAGTTTGTTCCAATGTTGAAGATTTAAATACCAGAAATAAGTTTATTAGTAGTAAATTATTAAAAACATGTTGGTTTCATAAATTAAAGAACGCAGTTAAAGAGTTCTTCGTCGTAAGAATTTTATGACATCAAAGTACGATAGCATAATGATTACATATTGAATGGTGGTATTGACAATTCGGAAATTTTCGGTGTTTTGCGTTGCTTACAAGTATAGTCAAGAAATTTCATTGCTTTTTGAATTGCACTTTAACGGGACAGGTAACTGAGAAAACGTGACATCGATCACTTAGAACCTTATTGGGCGGTGTCGCTTGCGATACTGTCGAGAGTTATGAGAGCTGGACTTTAGAAGCAGAAAGGATTGACCCTGCTTGACCTTGACTACTCTCGGTCAGTTATTCATCTCCGAGATGAAGTAGTATGTGTACAGAACAAATATGTATGTCTAAGGAGACTATGCGCCCCAAACGTTAACATTAATAGTGTTATCTGTTTAAAACTGGAAGTTCATTATATTGTGTTATTCAGACACATAAAATGCAGATTTATGAATAGATTAGGCCGGGTACTAATATCACTCAATGCCTAGAGGAAATGGTCGAAATGGTGAGCGAACTGCTATTAGATTGAGTGATCCACTTACTTTGCATCATCTTCTTAGCCTTCTAGGGCTCTGAACCAGGGTAGGTAGTAACATAAGTTAATCTATCTTAACATGTCAGTCTAGACCTACCGCATGAGTTCGAAGAGGCATGGCGCACTCCGGATTTTTTATTCAGATCACAGGGGCTTAAGAGGTATTTATTAAGTTGAAATTCAGTCTTGTTTTGGTCGAATCCAGTAGCATGTATGAGCATTTATTTTAAACCTAACTTAAGTAAAAATGTAAAGTTATATAGAACGTATTGAAACTTGATAAAATAATTATGTTAGTTTATGTAACTTTTGACTTATATATATATTTGCAGCTGAAAACTGGACTTCCAATTGCCATTGCGTTGTACATTGGATTTTCTATTTCTTTAAGATTTTTGGACAAAATCCTTATTTCATGAGTTATAGAAAGCGCGTGCATCTGAATGTAATTTTCGCCATCGACAAACGTCCTCTTAACAGTTTTCTCGACAGTCCAGGCTATACGCAAACCACCGAACTGGGGTTTAGTTGAACCTGAAAATAATTAGTGGCAGCCGTGCTATACAACCTGTTCTCGATCTTTTGCTCAATTGCTTCTAAGATAGTTCCGAGGTAAGGGACAACATTTCGGGTGGCTTCTCGGCTGTTATTTATAAGAAGCAGTCCTTGAACAGTTTATTAACTTGAAAATGCGAAATGGCACTTCGGTGTAAATTTAGACATGTTTGTTCTAATAAATTGACTTCATAATCTTTTTTATAACCTCAATACTTAAATCTAGCAATACGTTATAGCTTGGACTGTTTTGCTTGAAGTTTATGTTACTCTTAATATTGAATATACATCATTTATCTCTTTGGCGTAGGTATTTTGTATATATACGGTATTGTAAAAATAGTATTAATGTATCTACGTGATTAACTTTGAGAAGGCTTCGAACTGCCACTTGCACACCTCATCGTGTCTAGTGAAAGTAATTCACTGAGGTAATTACAATGTATTCTAAGTCAAAGAACAATACATAAAACGAAATCAAGGACGCCATAGTAGAATACCACATGACGTCACTAATGTCGAGCACCTTAGTTAACTAATTTGTCTGACCGAAATTGTTCCAACTGAAAGAAGTACCTGTTACAGGTAAAGCAGGTTAAAAGACAATATAGAGGGTTGGAAAATTAAGACAAATGATGTGTGTTTTGTCTTAAAGAACACTGGTATGCAAAGTTTATACAAAATTCACTATCCGGTTATGGTTTTATAGATATTTTCTGACCATAAATTGGCACAAAAAGCTCTCTTTTTAGAAATAAGAATATCCCAGATTTAGTGCTACATTCTCTTTAGGAAAAGGGTTTTGTTAATGAATATCATTTGGAAAAAAAGAATGGCAGCATTATACAAATAAACAAAACAGGTTACTTGATTGGTTTGACTCAAGACGTCCAATTTGTGTAATATTTTTTACATACCCAACATCGTTAACAGACAGGTTTTCCACCGTTTCCGCTTTACATTCAGCTTAAAATTTCACTGAGCTCTAGATAGCCATACGACTTATTTTAAAGTTAACCTCAAACATTTGGTTTTATATTTTCAAACTTGGCATTCATTCAATTTTATTCAATAAATATTATTTAAATTTAAAAATGAAAAGGCAAAGATTCCTTCCAAATATGACAGGATACTGAAGTAATTGTCAATGTGAAAAAGAAAAAGAAATTGTCCCTATGTGCCAATGTCGGTATTCGAACTGACAACCCCCAGTTTCGGAGCATTGTATTGTGAAATAATCATATCAGTTCAACGTCTATTTTAGTGAAAGCGCTGTAGACAATTTAGATTTAAAGAATAAGAGGAGATATTGATTTAAGAGGATTCAGAGAATAGTATAGTATGTCAGTCATAATTTGATATTTAGATTCAATGGCGGCACGCAATACAATCGTTATTCTGATATGAAAAAGAAACTGCTGTTCCAAGTTATTGGTCTTTTTTCTGCTGTCTGAAACTTACGTATTCGTAAATAAAGAAGAAATATGGCATATACACATACATGCAAACGAGTAGACATGCATGTTGCAAGCACGGAATGTACACTAGAGCTGGAGTCTTTTTGATGCTCTACTCGATATCTGTTCAACAGTGACTTAGTAACCTTAAAAGTTTTGGTATTTTGTTAGGGACGTTGGTTTATATTATAATTTAATAAATATTTAATTTTAACTTTTTTCGAACAACATATGAATTGTACAAATATCAGTTTTCCCCTTGTTGAGATTCATTGACAACGCCGTTCTTCTACTAAATTACGCGAAATTTGGACCTCTCATTAGAATGTGTTTACTATGTGAGCCGAAGTATATTCCCTGTACGTGTCCAGAATGTTAACCTCATGATATTGGATTATTGTATTCGCATGTATTGTCTCCGCATGTCAGACGCTGGCAAAGCGATTCTTTAAAGATACCATATATGACATCCGTTTGGCGACCAACATTTTAGTTTTTAGGTAGCACTGGTCATTGAAATATACAACTAACGAATATTTGTCTTAATAGACATATCTGAAACTTTCTCTGGCTTCCTTTTAAGTTTCAAGAAACCTTTCTCATAACAAAATATAAAATACGTATTAAGAAATAGTTATAAAGAAAGGACAATATTTTTTCTCATCGTTTTACATTTTGATACAGACAAAACTTTCGTTAATTTAACAAATATGTGGCTGAGTAATAGAACTGTTTCCTGTTATTTCTTTTTCGAATTTAACAACGTCTCTGTACTTACTTACCGGGCCGCTGAACACGTTTTGATCAAGATATTGCAAATTGTGCAGACTTGCGGGGGGGAGGGGGATGTTGTATCAGGATCGGCAATATTTGTGTTATTTCTCCTTCATTGATTCTAGCTACAGTAAAATGTATACGAAGATCGCAATATAACTATATGTTTTATTACTTCGCGTAACACGTTAATAACAAAAATTTGATATTTTCTTTCAAAATGATATAGCGGATAGATTCATAAACTCACTTTAAAACACAGTTTACGATATTTCTGACTATATCTGCTATATGTCTTACAATTAATAAATGATGCGCGTTTCTAAGTTTAACTTGGAACAAACTATTGTAATAACAAAGCGAAAAAAGTATTGCCTATCTGCAATATAAATAACGTAGATATAGCGTGTTGACAGCGAACACAATTTTCCTAACATGTTTACCGATAAAATATCCTATTGTAGTTAAATTATTGACATCATGATATTCAATCAATAATCTTCAATATTCAATGCCTTAGCGACCTTATGAGAACGCCCGTATTTCAATTTTACGAAAGTCTTGTGTAACAACATCCTTTATCAAGCATAATATACGTGCCCGTGCTAAAGTATACACTGATAATTAAGCATTCTTTAAACATCAATGATGACCTTGAGATTTTGGTAATAACGTATAAATCATATATCTTGAAGGCCCAATCCTGAAATAATAAATCAAGCAAATAATGCTAAAAACTCTTTCCACCACTTTACATACATTTTGATAAATAAGTAATAGGACCATTAAATATGACGGCAGAGACGTTGAACTGCTGAATTGAAGCTCCTCTGACTTCTCAACCCCTTACATAGTGGGTTCCAGTCCTGGTCGACCCCTACTCCCTCCACTTCCTCATCCCACCCCATCCCCAGCTAGATGGCCCATGCGTGGCGACAACTTTCATTTTGTGATGCTTCAAGCGCGGGTAGTTCAACGCATTCATTTGTCTGCAATCGCCCTCATGAGGTAATGATGAATGTCTCTGTAAGGATCATGATTGTGTCGCCAAGATATGCTTCAATGCAAACTAAATGTGTTCGGTTTAAGACTTTCATCAAACTGCAGTCATGTGTTGTGTTGTGCCGTTGTTGTAATTTGTTGTTGGGTTTAATTTCGGCTTTTCAATTTTACTAACTTACACTACAGACATGCTTGTTGCATGCTGGCAATTAAGAAAATAAAAAGCCACGAAAGCGAACAATTTGTCATCAACGGACAACATTGACACACGATGGTTCCTTTCAATACTGGAGATAGCAAAATAATGTCGTATCGCTGACAAAGTGTCTTAATTGTGTTTCATCATGAATTCATTGTGAATTCTTGGCAGATTTGTACAAGCCATAATTGTTTATGATTCATTATCGAACACGTGTGGGTGCAGCCGAACGACTATATCATTCGTCATTATTAAGATAAAAGGAAGATGCATTCGCCTTACAAAACGATTTATTTTCATAACTCTTAGAAATCCCGCAGGAAGTGTGAATTGAGATCTCCGTAAACTGGATTAAAAACCCTAGGCCTGTTAGTTCTTTCCAGGGCTATAATAGTTGTGCGTTCTTAAATGTAGGTTATGTCTTTCCTAGGCAATAATTGTTATGTGTTATTTTATGTATGTCATGTATTTCCAAAGCAATAATTGTTGTATGTTCTTGTATATATGTAATGTAATGTCAGTGTTTTTACACTTTTACTTTTAACTTGCAGTTTTATTGGTTAAGCGCTGTAGTTTAATGTAATTTACACATGGAGAAACTGAGATTAGTTCAATCTTGTTATTAAAACCCTGATTCTATGGGTTCTGTTTTTTTTTTTTTTTTTTTTTTTTTTTTTTTTTTTTTTTTTTTTTTTTTTTTTTTTTTTTCTAAATAACTCGACCAGATATTATCATCAGCTATTTTGGTGGTGGAAGGCCCCAAACAAATATCTGGTTAGAACCAGCGGGGCACCTCACGTCAAATAGAATGCCTTCCCATATTAAGTCCTTCGCCCTGAACAGGAATCGGACCCACGTGGTGAGATACTAAGTATTCAGAGGAGTTACTAGTCGGCGCATATACCACTACGCCACACGAGCACCACGGTCCTGATTCAGTAAAAGGCGTTCAGTTTTATTTCATTTTTTTATTTTAACGCACACATGATAAAATAAAAGTTTATATTCCTATATTGTAGGTAGCACTGACTAATTGATTTACTGTTGTAATTAAGGCAGAGAAAGATGTATTCAGCACTAACGGTGGGAAACATCTGATGCGCATTATAGGTGGTCAATGTCAGGACAACACAGGATGAGACAAAGGCTTTCTAAATAATACTGCATGCTAAATGTACCCAACATACCGGTAACCACCGATAATATTTGCTCCCTGCCAGATTCTTAATGGATTACTTGATTTTAATCAAAACAATCCGTCATGCTAGAAGAAAAGACTGGGAATTATTAATTGTTTATGGGACATAACTCCAACTATTCAAATCACATTGTGTTATCTTCCGTGAGGGTGCGTATTTGGTGTGTGTCAACTGTAATAATAGTATGAATGTATCCTATTGACATAACTTTGGTAAATTTTAGTACTATAATATAATATATAATTTAGTATAATAAAACGCAGACGAAGTTGACCCTGTAAACAATATTTAAAAGAAAACGTAATACTTCAATTATTTAACAATACATCATAGTTGAAAGATTTAGATAAGTTCTGCAATAAATAAAGAGTGAACCTGGCGAGATTTAAAATGAATTATTCTTGATTTGTGGATTTTAGCAGAAACGTGAATCAATTTAAATAACGACAAATAATGGTGAGACGCCGATCCTTTTGTAGTTAAATAAGTCCACAAATAAGTTGTGGAAATATCTGAGTATAGTTGAGATGATGTGTCAGTTATAATGTGCCAGGAAAATTAGATTCGATGGCGGCACGCTATGCTTGAAACGGACGCCACTAATTAATTTATTACTAAGTACTTTTGGTTGTTTGTGGTTTGATGACAAATATACTTTGGTTGGGTGAAGTGTAAAGACGAAGGCCTTTGTTTTGTTGTTGTTGTGTTTATATGTGTTTATGTGCGTGCGTGCGTGCGTGCGTGCGTGCGTGCGTGCGTGCGTGCGTGCGTGTGTGTGTGTGTGTGTGTGTGTGTGTGTGTGTGTGTGTGTGTGTGTGTGTGTGTGTGTGTGTGTGTGTGTGTGCGTGTGTGTTACAACAGACACAAACATGGTCAAAATGGTGATGTCCAGCTAATAGTTGTTGCGGGAAGACCACAAAATATGTCTAGGAAGAACAACTGGCGCACAAATACAAGAAATATTCGTTTTAGAACGGGTTAATATGGTCGAGTAAAGACTATAAGGAATTAAACGGAAAATATCGTACTACTCAATAGAAAATCTTCAGGGAATGTCGTCTTAACGATACGTGACAGATAAAAAATGACATTTATTTACCGCCAAAAAGTAACGGTCTAAATTTAAAATTGTGTGCTTCTGATGCATACTTGAGTAGGAGATTTGCATTTAATAAGGATCGAATTCTTATATACGATATTAACGCATGCATAGAAGTGGGATAAGATAGCGTGTAGAAATTGATTACAAGTGGTAGCATGTAATAATAGTAATTAAGAAAATGGGCGGTTAATTTAACTTTGTGAGAAAATTTGATCAATGGTGCTGGCTTTACCATTTTCATGTTATTTATTGTACCTGCTTTAGTTCTAAAACTGTATAGCTCCCTTGCTAACGGTTAAGCAAAGATACAGAAAGTCTGTTGGAAGCGATAGACGACGTAATCATAAGTACAGTTCGAAGAAGCGTCTGCGTAATACGCGGAGATAAAAGTATTGTTGAACGTGTTTATTTTTTGTATGCTTGCCCTTTAGATTGATTGTTAATCAGTGCATTTTTAGGGTTAATACATGTAAGGTAATGAATATGCAACAGAAGTCCGTTTGTGGAAAACAAATATACTGCACGGTTCATTTACAAAAACTAAATGTTTGAATCATGGAGACGCAGATGTCGAATGTCGAATGTCGATATATATTGCTCAGTCCACTTAATATGTTGTATGAGCTTTTTATTGGACAATCATCGTTGATTATCTAATTTTATTCTAGCTTATTATTTTTCCCGCATACACGATCAATATTTGGCATGTAAAAATATTTCTATATATCTATCATCATTAATAATTTCATCAGCATGATTTTTTTTAAAATATTGTCCGAGTATCACAAAAGTATCACAAAGATCGCTTTGCCCTAGTTTATTTTTAGCATACTAACGAAATTTATTCTTTCATACAAACTCTATTAACCTACAGTAATTATAATGACCACAGAATATTTAAAACCATACACAAAACTGTCCAAAGCAATTGAACTAGAGAATAGTAGGTTAGTGTTAAATACAGAAAATGTTGCTCGAGGCTACGACAAATCCAACTCTTGCCGAATGTGAGAACACTTTCTTTCCTAAAAAGATACATCTGCTACCATCGAACGGGCTTTATATATCTAACTTCCGATGTAATTGTAGTATCAAAATATATTGCAGTCACTTTAACCCCTTCAAAATCACAACATATGTTAGGTTAAAGCTTTATGTAAACATTGTGCTTACAACTATCCAAGGAAACCATGAAAATGTACTAGGACAATAAACAATAATATTAAAGTTTCAACTATTACTAGACAAAGGCGAAAACAAGTTAATTTTAAAGGGGCAAAATACTAAGACGAAACATGATACAGAGAGAAAACTAACAGTTACGACCTTTGAGCGGACCGTCGGCAAAAGGATCGTCTGTTTACGCTATTTTAACTGTCCAACTGCTCATTTTCTGCTGACAAAAATTGAAACACTCCATCAAAGTAAGACAACTAACAGTAAACACCTGCATAGAAAGCACCTGCATAGAAAGTTACATTTGTCGGATCAAACAAAACAATTAATAAGCAACAATTTTAATGAACATTAAAAATATGTGTAATATGTATTGGCGATGGGCCTCAGTAACTTATTTGTCCCTAAAGAAGTTTGGAATTTAAAAATAAAACTATGGCGTATAATAAGAACTAGTGTATGACGCCATACGAAAAAACACACGCAATGACGTCATTTGGAAAAAAAAATGAAATGAACAATACACGAACGAAATCATCAAATTTGAGAAAACTTCCAAACAAACGAAACAAAAAGTGATATGAATAAACATGCCAAGACCGTCTCCGTATCGAAATTTGTAAAAAGATGAATTGCCATACAGGAGGTCCCGCTCGTTTAAATTTGAGTCCTTTTCTTCTTTCTTTACTAGCTACCTATCATGATAACTGCTCTTAATGAGTCGGAAATTACCTGTGCTAGTATTTAAAAAACTCGCCATTTCAAAAAAAATTGAGAAGGTCTTTGAGAAAGTTAGTGTGGCTTCAAAACAGATGACCTAATTTTAATGCAATGATGACTGATCAAGTAAATGCGGACCGTAGTGGGGAAATTTGCATTTCCTAATGAAGAACATGCCTGCATCAGACTGTGTGTTCCTTGCCCAAATCTCCATAGAAAATAACATTGATGGAACTTGCTATATCATTGGATGATAGATAAGACGAAGCATCGAGAAAAAGCCGGCTAAGTACCAGTATGGTGCTTGTAGCCGCCAGGTTTGGTCAACGTCGGTCTCATTTTCTTCAGATTCTCATAAGTTAAAAGTGCAAAATGCATACCATTAATTCAATTCGTACGCGTCATTATGATTGACCACATCTGAGTCAGCTTAGAGTCCCTCAGCAAAAACATAGTTCTACATTTAACGATATTTCTTTTTGAAAGATGCATTTGTTTCGACCAACGCAAGATTACATGACGTCAGTGAACATGACCAAACATAATTTCAGCAGGTTCACCACATCATAAGTTAAATGTGCAAAATGACTAGACGGGTGCTTAACTTTTCACATAGATGTCGGACGCTGGGGCGGAGCGGTTAGAATCGCTGATTGTAAACACCTAAGCCCCTCGCTGCATGTGTTCAAGTCAGTGTCGGGGCGAGAATTTTCATGTAGGGAGGTTTCCTAGCTAACCTGCGGTGCGCCGTTGGTTCTAACCAGACTTAAGTCTGTGGTCTTCCGCAGCAAATAATTAGCTGGACGTTGCCAATAATAACTCTAATTACTAGAGCCATTCCATTTTTTCTAAAGCATTTCTAATTATTTGTAGTATTACAGACAATTCTTATATTCGTTTTCTTTGTAATTTTGCAAAGATTCATTGTTATCCTTCTGAACCATTTCGGTATTACTATATTGTCAGAGTAAGGTATTAAAATTCAAAATGTGTTTACATTTCTACACTACTTTCGGCTTATTTTTTTGTATAAGAGAAAGAATATAATTCACATGTTTTGCTGTTTATAAGGTTCTTTGCCAATTTAAGCATGCTATGTTTTGTTGTTGTTGTTGTTGTTGTTGTTGTTGTTTCAATAAAACATTGTCCATGATTATTCCATCTTGAATTGTTTTTATGAACCGTTCAATCACTTAATAAAACAACAAAAGATTTCCCCCACCCCCCCCCCCCCCCCCCCTGAAATGTAGTTAGTCTGAAAATAATGTCGTGAAAGTAGTGACTGTAATGACTACTGTCTAACCATTTTAACTTAATTTTCAAGCTTAACACTACAGTATCTGTAGCGCTTTGAGTAACATTGAAGTTGCATCGGAATGGCTAAGCATTAACGGGTCGTTTAGGTGCAAAGGGTGCAATTATCTTAAACGCTTTTAAGTTGCAAAGACGCCCCTAGAAAAAAAAGAACAATGGTAAGATGAAAGGCAGTATATATCATTATGCTTGATTCTGCCTAATATAAAATACTTACACATTGTTTATATATTTAGACATGGAATATAATTAATTTTAGCAAAAATTATTCAATAAAAATCATTTAAAAAAATAAAAAGACCACGTTTGCCTCATAAAATAGTAGGATACAGATATCATTGTCTGCGTAGCAAGGGAAAACACAATTGTCTAAATATCTTAATATTAGATACGAACCCACAACCCCAAGTTTCGAAGCATAAAACCTTTGTCTGGCGGGGATACTTTTCAGTTTGAGGTGCTGCTTTACAGTTGTTCTACGTTAATTATAATGTCACGCCGATCATTTTATTGTAAATAAATCATATTAGTTCACACTTAAGTGATGGTGCTGGAGAAAACTAGACTTAGATAATGAAAGGAGATATTGATTTAAGTTTCTCAGACAATTTACAACGGTATACTATGCCAGTCATAATTTGCCAGGATATCTAGATTTGACGGTGGCAGGCAAAGCAATCGTTATTCTGATTTGAAAGGACTCTGCTGTTCCAGTTTATCATTTTTTCTTCTGTTGGAAAATAAAATGAACAGTAAAAAAGAGTATATCTTTCATACAACATACTTAAATTTACATTATTTCAGGGTTTTTTTCCTTTTTTAGAGAATCATTGAGAACGCCATTACCCTACTAAATTACGCGAAATTCGAACCTGCCATTAGTATGTGCTGACTATATGTGAGCCTAAGTACATCCCCAGTACGTGTCCAGAATCTGTACTTCATGCTCTGTGTTTTATTGTATTCTCATCCATTGCCTCTACGCCTTGGACGTCTGTTTCAATTTAACACTGTCTCTGTAGTTACTTGGCCGGCTGAACACTATGGTAGCTAAAGTTATGCAGACTTGGGTGGGGGATGATGTGTCAGAATCGGCACTATTTGTTATTTCTCTATCGTTGATTCTAGCTACAGTAAAATGTATACGAAGGTTTCAATATAACTTGTATATTTATTACCAGGGGCAAAATTACTTACGAAAGTTTTATATTTTCTTTTGAAATTACATAGAAGATTCATAAACTCAAATAAAAACACGGTCTCATTTAACTATCTTTATGAAAATAGTTGCTGTATGTCTTCAGATCTCTAAATGATTCGTGTTTCTGAGTTTCACTTGGAACAAACTCTTGTGACGACAACACGGAATAATATTCCCTTCTGCAATATAAATAACGAATATATAGCGTGTCAACAGTGAACCCAATCTTCCTAGGATGTTTACCGACAAAATATCATATTGCAGATTTTTGACGGATTGATGTTCAATCAATAAGCTTCGTAACCTTATAAGAACGCCCGCTATTCCAATTTTACAAAAGACTTGTATGACAACATCCTTCATCGTCTATTTGATGAAATCAATTCAGGAAATATGCTTGATATACGTGTCCGTGCTAAAATGACGCTGATAATAAAACATTTTAAACATAAATGATCAATATTAGATCTATATAATAAAAAATAAATCAACCCACTCGATGTTTATCTTTATATTTTTGGAGGTCTAATCTTGAAATACTAATTTAAGCTAAGTAAAGCTGAAACAACTGTTCAACCACTTTACATACATTTTGATAAACAAGTAATGCAGCCATGTAATTTGACGGCAAAGAATTTAAACTGCTGACTTATAGCTCCCCTGACGTCTCAACCCCTTACCTCAACCCATGTCTTGCTCGAATCACTCCCCAAACCCCCTTCCAGCACCTTACCCCAACCCAAGCCCAACCCCTCTGCCAGTGCGTGGGCTCGATGCCCGGTCGGAGCGACAACGTTAATGTTTATATCTTCTAGCTCACCTGCGGTGCACCAGTGGTTCTACTCATTGGTCTGTAGTCTTCCTCATAAAGCAATGATGAACGTCTCTATAATGATAATAACTGTGTCGCAAAGACATGTTTAAAACGAAACTAAACAAAATAGTATGCCGTTAAACTATTCAACTGACCGTGAACAATAAAACTGTAAACGTACAAATGATTAAAGGAAGACTAACATTTATAAAATGTGTTTAATAACAGAATTTCATCAAATGTTGTAAAGTGTGTGATGTGCTGTTTTTTGTTTCTGGTGGTTGCAGTCTGTCTGGTTTAATGTGTTTGGCAAATGGGTAAAAGTCCTGTCTGACCAAGAATACGTCAAGGCATGATAATAAATGCTTTCTTCGTGTCTTGGACCGTTTATTTATGATTATCCAGATCGAATAAGATCTGTTTGAAAACTTTACGTGTCTATGGTTTGAATTTTGGACTCTCCAATCCCATACCCTCTTTCCCAATAACACTTTAAGCATATCACTTTAAAAGTTATATTTCGTTGCTAATAGATAACCTCACCATGTTAACATGCAGTACGAACGTCGAAGGACGTACCGAGAAGCATTACAAGCTACTTACGTAAGTATAACTAATGTAAGGGCGTACCGAGAATCCATGTACAATAACGTTCAAGGTTTAAACATTTTAACGACAAGTGTAAATAAACCAAAATCTCTTGTTTTTGCAATGTTTGAGTGAAAGTTACTTAAAATACATAAAAACAAACAACAACAAATAACGCCGTTTACCGAATTAGGACCTGTATTTTATCAGGGTAAATAAGTCCGCAAAACAGATTTTCCCAATGTGCATGTTTCAGTGAGCATTCCATATATAGGCGTCGCGCTCCAGCACGCCGCCTGTAACAAAATAGTGCCGTGCTACTGTCGAATCTAACATTCGCAAAGTAACTTATGGCTTACAAAGTGTCTTCTTGTGTCTCAACGTGAATTTATTGCAAATTCTTGGCATCGTTTATACAACCAAAAGCGCGTAGGAGTTTAGTACAATTGGACGAATTTCTTGGAGCCTAGCGACAATAGCCTTAATCATTTTTCCGATAAAAGGAAGACGCATTCGTCTTATAAAAGGATTTATTTTCATAACTTTGAGGAAACCCCACCGGAAGTGTGAACTGCGATCTCTGTAAACTGGATTAAAAGCCCTAAGTCCCTCAGTTCTGTCCAATAAGAAAATATAGTAAGGACCTATGAGTACAGAATTATATATATATAAATTGAAAAGGCAGCAGACAAAGGTAAACATATGCCAGTCAAACCCGTTTTTACAGAAGACTAATCTCACACTGGCGATATTGTTGTGTGTTTCTTTTATGTATGTTACGTCTTCTCAGTATTGTACAATTTTACTTTTAACGTGCATGTTCATTGGTGTGGCGCAGCCGCTCAATGTCATTTGCACACTGAGAAACTGAGAGTATTTGCCGGACATTGAAAATCCTGATATTATGGGTTCTAATTCAGTCAACGGCGTTCAGGTTTATTTCTTCCTTTTATCATTTTAAGCAAGAATGGCCGAAGACGAGTTAATTATGTTTACAGCGTTCACGCACACGTGACAGAAATAAAATAGTACTATTTTGTATGTAGCTGCAGAATCAATGGCGAACAGTTCAAAAAAGGCAAGGAAGAATAGCCTATGTCTATAACGCACTAACGGTGGAAAAAATCCGACGCGCCAGCGATGAGCAAGGAAAACACAGACAAAGGCTTTCCAAATGATACTGCACGGTTTCTTGACTCTAGTGACGGTAACCACCTATAACATTTGTTCCCTACCAGATTCTTGATGGATTACATAACTCTAATCAAACGATCTTTCATGCTAGAAGAGAAGGCTAAAAACTATTGCTTATGGGACATAACTCCAACTACTCAAAACTCATTGAGTTATCTCCCTTGGAGAGGTATTTGGAATGTGATTACTGTATAAACAATAAGAACGAAACTGCTGTTTTAACTTTGAGAATGCTTCTGACTGCTAGATGCACACTAGATTTTTTTTGCGGAAATAAACTAGCAATTATGACAGTGCCTAGCTTTATGAAAGCAAAATAAATTTTAAAAAAAACACAACTTCGTTCAATTTCATTTACATAATAAAACGCAAGAGAAAGTCGACACAGTAAATAATATGATAAAAAAAAACTTTACACTCCAATTACCTAAAAATGCAATATTGTTGCAAGATTAAGAGAAATTGCTGCATTAACTAAGGTGTGAATCTTCCTGCATTTAAGATTAATTATCGCATTGTTGTGGATTTTAGCAGAAACACGAATCAATTTAAATAACGATAAATCAAGGTGTGACGCAGATCCTTGTGTTTTGAAATCTATCAAATAAGTTCACAGATCAATTGTTCAAAAATCTGAGCAAATGTAACTGATTTCAAGGGGATTCCGACAAACAATTTACCATGAGATGATGTGTCTGACATAATTTGCCATGAAAGATTCAATGGCAGCACGCTATGCATCCGCCATTTCTGCTATGAGATGAACGCCACTCTTTACTTTGGTCGTTTGAGGGTTATATATCCTCTGGATCCCTAAGATCTTTAGCCTGTAAAAGTCTATATCCAATTCAACAGTAAAACGAAACAACAACTTTTTATTAAGTATTAAGTCATTTTTAATCCAAATCCATGCAAAATGCATTTACAAATGTCATTATTTAACACAAAACACACCCTAGGAAACACATGATTTGTACTTTTAAACGTGTTTGCCACCTTTGATGGGTACCTAACTTCGATGACGTCATGTATGTAACATGTGATTAAGGCCTCGCATACATAATCTTTGTTTGTTGTGGAAACAATTTTTAAAAAAAACACACAGGCGAAATAATAATTATCTAAAGTGTCATTTTCACTTTTTCCACACAACATAGCAACCTTTAAGTTTATAGTGTCAACAAAGTGACTGTTTTGGTATTTTGATATGAAATCTCTACAAGCCATGCAGACAAAGATATATGTCTCTTCTTCATATAACTTTCTGGGCAGTGAAAACACAAAGGTGGACCCAGTGCAGGCATGGACAGCCACTTCTCACACAATCTCATTGCACCAATTTCACTATGGCAGGTGACACTGTATTGTGCCGATCAACTAGATCGTGATTGTCACAAATGAACCATTTCTTATCATCTTCACTTATACAATCACTATCGTGTGATGGTTTAGCTTCTTGTCACTGTCATTTTTGTCATATCTCTTCCTCCCTCTGTTAAAACATGTATCAACCGTCCTTCCTCTACAGTTGATTGACTGTCTATCAGAATTCTCATCCACCTGCTGGTACAGAGTGGATGGAAACAGGTGATGTTTGATTACAACTGCAACATTAAGTGGCCAAATCCATGTCCTCTGGAAAGCTGCCAGTATGTTTCATCACTTGTATTTGTGTAGCTTTTGCACGCATTTTCACAGACATCATACGGAGTGCTGAAAGTACCACGCATAGCACGATGTCAGAGTTTATCAAAGATTTTCTGCATATGACCATAACAGTCAACGTCTAAAGGTTGCAACATGTGGCTGGTATGGGCAGGCAAACTGAAAAGAATGATACTTCTCTCTCGAGCTGACTCTGCAAGTCACACAGAGATATGTGACTAAAATGTCTCTCCAAATGCTCCTAAAATATAAGATATATATACTGTAAGACCAGCCAGAGTCAGATACTGTTCCACCGACTCCAAGAATTGACATTTCGATAAAGTCTTCTCACAGTGTCTTACCTGGAAACACAAAGAATGGTGGAATTGCTACACCTGAAACCCTTGCATCCCAAATGATGGTCACAGTTTTTTTCTTCCTAGACGTTACTGCCGATTGGTGTACTTGAAAGAATCAACGATGTGCGGAGGTTTATAATTTATTAGTCGGTGTTACAAGGGTAAGCAGCAATGGTTTCTTCGGAAGCACATTTGGCTTTAGAATTTGCTACAGATCTCAGTTTTAGCACTTTAACATACCACCATTTTAGAAAATATTTTATCCATTTTATGGGTAACCACGTGGTAGAGCGTCAGCTTGCGGATTGTGATGTCGTGGGTTCGAACCCCGCCCGGGTCAAACCAAAGACTTTAAAGTTGGTAGTAGTGGCTTCCCTCCTAACAACGGGGCTAAGGGGACAGCATTACGCCTGACTCGTATGTGTCAGTATAATGGACCGGCCGGGTTCAGTCCCTGGGCACTTCATAAGTGTCCCTGTGCTATAATGATAGAAATGTCATTGCGCAGTATCGGCAAAAATGCCGGCTAATCCCAATCCCATCCCTTTATGGAAAGTGTTTTGTCTTTTTTTTTCAACTGAATTGTTTAATCTGCAGCATATCGACACAATCTTTTTTGGTGTTTCCATTTCCAAGCTTTGTATGTTTAAAATGATTAACTTATTTTGCTTCTTCGTGCAAATCAAATAGTGAAGCTTCATAACTGTCACAGTGCCAGGGTCAATACAAGAAAAGTCGGTAATGCGAAGCGCTAAAGGCGACGCAAAAAGTTGGAGATGTAAAGAGATTAAAGCAATATGGGAGCAAGTAACAAAGAGCAAGTAACAAAGACAATTGAAACGTTATGTTTTTTTATTTGAAAGATTTCAGTATACTATATTTTTTCAAGTAGAAAAGCCTGTATAACTATATTCCTGAGACCATAAAAAAATGGTTTATAACAAAATAAAATTTCTAAGATGTTACATATGTAGAAAAAAATACAATATTATTATAATTAACTATAAAACTAAAGTGTACTGGCAGAAAATGCACATGTGCAGCAGCCTCACATTACACAAATAAGTATTGTTCAGATAGTATTTTTCTCGAACTTTGTATGTTTTTTAGAATCTTGTTGTTTATTGTCAATGTTATTTTGAAAGTTATAGATACACAAAAACAAATACAAAAATAACAACATAAAATAGAACACCGTTTACCAAATTAGGACCCGTATTGATCAGGTTTTGGAAGTCCGCAAAACAAACTTTCCCCAATGATCGAATTTCAGTGAGCATTCCATAATAATATTTATATATGTAGTCGCGCTACAGCGCGTCGCCAATAACCCAATATCCGGTCTCTCGGTGTAGTGTCGGGTTCTTTGTGCAGTAGAGCAGCTTTCTTCTCTGACAGCTTGGTTTCCTTTACAAATGTGTATGCACTGATAATTGTGGTGAATAATGCCTAATATTTCTTCATAATATTTCTTCAGCGAGTGTCTGGATAGTTTCTAAAAATGCATCACTATAAGCTTGGCCTAAAAGTGGTACTACTGTAAGTCATGTGACTGTCATTTACCGATAGTAAACTTTACGAGAGCTGTAGTTAAAAAAAAGATTCGTGTTTATTTATCTTTCCAAGGTTATAATTTGGTACTAATAAAAACAAGAACACTTACAAGTAAATGTTCGTAAGTGGTTTAATTCAAAAGTTGATCAATCACAAACTAAAATATAGCCCATTCCTTTGTGTCATAAACATCATCAGCCGAATGACTATCCGTGTACAGGAGTTTTTTTCCTGAAAACAACTAACAGTAGTAAAATTAAGACTATATATGTATATAGTCAAACAAGAAAAAGATGGGTGTAAGTTAGACATTTGTAATGAAACCGTGCTCAAATATCTAAATTAATGGTAGTTACATAATCAGAACAATAGACATGTTTAGAATGAACAGCGATGAAAAAAGTTTCAAACGTATGTACATATATACACGCACTCATTGATGCGAAATTATAAAAACACTGTCAAGATTCAATAATGAATACATGCATGTCAAAGGCGAACAGTGCACAGAACTGTTTTACAGCAGAAGACCGAAATACCTCATTGATTACAGAAGAAGTTGTGCAAAATCTTAAATTATAATATTTATTTGAATGATGAAAACCACTAGATCTTACAGGTAGTGCCTAACCCGGGTTAGGTGACGATTTTATTCGCTTTTTGGCGTTTTTATTTTTTAATTTCTGGAAGCCACTGTACGCACGTGCGTAAGTGCGTAACGGCAGGCACGCCCCTGGGGCCCACGTTGAGAAATTACGTCGTAGATAGAGTCAACTAGACGCGCGCTTGGTGACTTTGCTTTTAGTCTGGACGGCGGTCTCGCGGACCGTCCAATAATGCCAAAGCTCCTAGCATTCGCCAGAGAGACTGGGTGGGGACCCCCCTACACACAACCTCAACTGGGAAGACTGCTGTTATCCCCCTGGCGACTACAAGCATCTGCCACGTCCTGGTACTTAGCCAGATTTCTCTGAAACACCTCATTTGTACATCTCCTCCGTGAACTCCACTAGTATCATCCTATTTGGGGATTCGGAACAGAGCACTATGTCTGGTCGGAGGGATGTCTGAATAACAATAGGAAACACAAGTTTCTTCCCCATGACTACCTGCATTTCCCGTTCACTTGATTCCTGCAGTAGGCTGGATTAACAGGATGGCGTCCTTGTTTCCCCCTCCGTCTTTCACAAACTGAATGAATTTCCCCATCCTCCAGCCATAGAGGTTAGCTGGGATGGGCAGGAGGTCGTACACTGATCGGGGAAGGAAACTAAGTTGGGGAGGTTCGTATCGCCACAGTTCCTGCCATGTTAGTTCCGTTCAGGTACGTAGCATTTGGTCCATCCACCTTGCAATACCATTTGGACTGTCCTTGCTGCTCTTGTTTCATCCTCAGCTTTCCAAATTTCTGATTGCACCATATGGCTCTTTTCTCTATTTTGTCATCTTTTTCCATCTTGGTTGTTGTCTTATTCCTAGACATTCTCAGCCCGAATTGGCTGTGCCCACTATGTCTTTGAGCTTCAAATTGCTCGTAGCTTGGCCTAAATCCTCCTTTTCTGACGACGTGCGACCCGCCATGACTTCAATGCCCGCTTTGCTGATCTGATCATCATACTTGTGAGCACCAGTCGTCTCTTTGACAATTTAAATTCCTCAACCAGTGACCCTATGGGCAGTTGCAGTTTTGTTGATCTACCATACAGACCAATATTGGTAAAGGATGGGGGCAAACCCATCCATCTCTTCATGTGTTTGTTAATAGATTGCTCAAGTTTCTAAACATGGCTGATTGGGATGCCATATACCAACACTATTGCAGTTATTTGGAGACGATGTCCTCTTGGAGCAAATATAGTGCTGCTGTCACTGTGTGTAACATGACTGTTGTAACGTTAATTGCAATTAGTTGAAAGCGAAGAATATTTGGGACTTAGACATACAAAATTACGAATGTTCGCTTGAAAGTTGAATGTTTAACTTACATCTTTACTTTTGAGTAATATATTTAAAAAATACCTACTTAGTTGAACCAGATTACTGGTGACAGCAGACGCAGGTGTGTCAGTAGTCGCGGGGAATTCATCCTATTTCAAGTCAGGTATAGACATTTGTTTGATGCTTGGGCAGAAAATATATGAAGAAATACTCGACATTTAAGATCCAGGGATGAAGCATGTCAGTGGACTTTTGTATGTCACAGATGTGTTCTAACTTTCATATTTGGCTTGCCTGTGAACACCTTTGTTCTGTGCTTTGTCA
>CM017557.1:18870507-19103007 GCA_007844125.1 Sinonovacula constricta
TAGTTCTAAAGTGTCAGTGTACATGAATAGTAGATTTTGTATTTGAAACGGATCTTTATAATTATACGATATTAACACATGCTTAAAGTTTGAGTAAGATTAAAAGTAGTAGCCCGTAGTTACTAAGAATATGGGCTGTTTATTTAACATTTATTAAACATTATTTATTTTATTACTATATAGTGTTATAACTCGCATACACGGTCTAAAAGTTATATGTCGTCACTGCTATATATTTTATCACCAATATTATATATGTCAAAGTAAACTAGACGCGTCAAGTGTGTTCAGTCATGCATCAAATGCTACCATTAACATTCTATATATTTAAACTAAACGTTCAAGTAATTAAATTATCTAAGGCAGATATAGATAAAAGCAGATTTTACACTGAATAAACAATGCCGCGCTGGAATATCACTCAGTGGCTAGAGGAAAGGGGTGAAACGGTGAGCGAGCTGTCGGGGCCTCAGTGCCTTCTGTGGCTTTGTCCCAGGTAATCTACAAGAAAGACCACGGAAGTAAGACATCCAAGGTGCCTCATAGAGCATGCGTATTAGACAAGAAAAATGACTGTCCTAGGAACTAAACAGTGAAAGGAACTAGACTATCTGCTACTTTTCTTTTTTCCTTGCTTCATCGGTAGTTACAAGCTGTATTGTTAACATCAGCATGCTCGATTTCTTTTGTTAAACAAGACCTCACAACATCTGCAAATTCATATTCTTTCTTGCTACAGTTTTATAATTGCAAGCTACACTTTATGACTACAAACTACACGTTTAAAAGTGGAATACACAGTTCTTTACACTGAAAAAGGTCTCACAGAACAGCTGAGATGTTCTGTTATAATACTATCGTCAACATAACAATGCATTTCAAAAGAATAACACCAATGACAGAGGTCATTTGTATCATCCCTGCATCTCAGTCTAAAGTTATCGCACTTCTTGGGAAAAGAATGGCGTACTTTGGAGTTTAAGATTCAGATTACAGGTGTGTAGTGTTGACCTGCGATTTAATTTTTAACTTAGTATATTTTGGTCGCCTCTGGTAGAATTTTATTTTATACCTAATTTTTTAACAAAATGCAATTATATAAAATGTATTGTTTGTTTAATAAATAGTTTGTATTATCGGATGTTAGTGCCTGTGTTTTATCACAATGAATGATCTATATTTTAGAGAAGATTTTGTTTTGCTTTTACATTGTATAATGTGTACATTTGATGTACGTATTACAAATCGTTTTGACCATTATTTGCACACCTTTTATCGCTGATATACTTAAACTTACACCGCCCAAAGAGCGCTTTTCAGCGCTTCGATTTTTTAGTTAAGAGTTGCGATCGCCCCTCATAATTTACTACCATCAGAATGGCTAAGCAACAGCAGGCGGTTTAAGTTCAAAAGGCGTGCTACATTCATCTCAAGTACATTAAGTTGCCAAGACGCTGTTAGAAGTAAAGAGGTACGGTAAAACAATAAATGCTACAGGAAGCACACTCTGGGCAGCCAGACGGACTTTCCATTGGATGATTGCGCCAAGATTTAACCGTAGAAGAGGTTAGACGCCACTAAATAAGTTTGTTCTATATTCTATAGTGAATCGCGAAAAGATGGAAACAAATTGCACCATGACAAAGTTATGATGGACCCCCATAACCATATATAGGTGAAACGAGCTATTTATTGTCTATCAGAAAGACCCAGAAATAAGGCAACTTTTGCAACTTGTAAGAAGGTTCAGCTTCATAGACTGCGCATACCGCCAAATCGCCAAAATGACAATTATTACAAAGTGTGTAAACAGAGCCCAAAGGTTTTAGAACGCTATAGTACTAAAATGGTAATCAAGGTAACCGAACAATAGACCGTGGTGTTACATACTCCCTTAACCTGTTTATTACTACGTTATACAGTGTCATGAAACACAGTTGTGCTTTCTTCCGACATATGTTTCTTTAAAATGCGAAAAAAATTACAACCGACGCCGTAGAAATGAGCCAATAAGTGTCAAAGAAAATTGACACAATACAGCCGACTGGATTTGAAAAAGTAGGATTAATTTGCATTATGCATAAACATTTATATACGTATATATTTGAATAAATCATTATTTAATATCTTTTATGTTCGCAAAAACAAATTCGAAAAATAAACGTTTGTGTTTTGTATTTGATTTGTGTGTGTGTGTGTTTCTAATGTAAATATTTAAAATTTACAACATAGTTAAAATATGCCTAACAGAAGTTAGTGATTGGCTAGATAGAACTCCACGATGAGAATAACACGTCTACATTAAGATGTTGAAGATGTGTGCATCCTATTCCTCAGTGGACAACTTTGACACATGATAGGAATTTCTGGGATTTAGATATAACAGAATCACGTCGTGCATCTGTCTAACCTTGCATTTATAGACTAAATTATGGCTGACAAAGATTTTTATTGTGTCACATTGTGAATTTATTTTGAATTTTTGACAGCATGGATAAAAGTAAAGGGTTTGCGGAAAATAACTTAAAAGTGCAATAGAATTGAATTCCAAATTGCCAGGACACAAACAGCTACATCATTCATCATCATTCAAATAAAAGGAAGTTGCAATAGGTATAAATTGTATTATCCAACCTTGATTGTGATTCCGTAGTGCCATAGTCTATGTAATGTATTTGCGCCTTACTAGATTTGCAGAAGTTTGTTCCAATGTTGAAGATTTAAATACCAGAAATAAGTTTATTAGTAGTAAATTATTAAAAACATGTTGGTTTCATAAATTAAAGAACGCAGTTAAAGAGTTCTTCGTCGTAAGAATTTTATGACATCAAAGTACGATAGCATAATGATTACATATTGAATGGTGGTATTGACAATTCGGAAATTTTCGGTGTTTTGCGTTGCTTACAAGTATAGTCAAGAAATTTCATTGCTTTTTGAATTGCACTTTAACGGGACAGGTAACTGAGAAAACGTGACATCGATCACTTAGAACCTTATTGGGCGGTGTCGCTTGCGATACTGTCGAGAGTTATGAGAGCTGGACTTTAGAAGCAGAAAGGATTGACCCTGCTTGACCTTGACTACTCTCGGTCAGTTATTCATCTCCGAGATGAAGTAGTATGTGTACAGAACAAATATGTATGTCTAAGGAGACTATGCGCCCCAAACGTTAACATTAATAGTGCTATCTGTTTTAAACTGGAAGTTCATTATATTGTGTTATTCAGACACATAAAATGCAGATTTATGAATAGATTAGGCCGGGTACTAATATCACTCAATGCCTAGAGGAAATGGTCGAAATGGTGAGCGAACTGCTATTAGATTGAGTGATCCACTTACTTTGCATCATCTTCTTAGCCTTCTAGGGCTCTGAACCAGGGTAGGTAGTAACATAAGTTAATCTATCTTACATGTCAGTCTAGACCTACCGCATGAGTTGAAGAGGCATGGCGCACTCCGGATTTTTTATTCAGATCACAGGGGCTTAAGAGGTATTTATTAAGTTGAAATTCAGTCTTGTTTTGGTCGAATCCAGTAGCATGTATGAGCATTTATTTTAAACCTAACTTAAGTAAAATGTAAAGTTATATAGAAGTATTGAAACTTGATAAAATAATTATGTTAGTTTATGTAACTTTTGACTTATATATATTTGCAGCTGAAAATGGACTTCCAATTGCCATTGCGTTGTACATTGGATTTTCTATTTCTTTAAGATTTTTGGACAAAATCCTTATTTCATGAGTTATAGAAAGCGCGTGCGTCTGAATGTAATTTTCGCCATCGACAAACGTCCTCTAAACAGTTTTCTCGACAGTCCAGGCTATACGCAAACCACCGAACTGGGGTTTAGTTGAACCTGAAAATAATTAGTGGCAGCCGTGCTATACAACCTGTGCTAGATCTTTTGCTCAATTGCTTCTAAGATAGTTCCGAGGTAAGGGACAACATTTCGGGTGGCTTCTCGGCTGTTATTTATAAGAAGCAGTCCTTGAACAGTTTATTAACTTGAAAATGCGAAATGGCACTTCGGTGTAAGTTTAGACATGTTTGTTCTAATAAATTGACTTCATAATCTTTTTTATAACCTCAATACTTAAATCTAGCAATACGTTATAGCTTGGACTGTTTTGCTTGAAGTTTATGTTACTCTTAATATTGAATATACATCATTTATCTCTTTGGCGTAGGTATTTTGTATATATACGGTATTGTAAAAATAGTATTAATGTATCTACGTGATTAACTTTGAGAAGGCTTCGAACTGCCACTTGCACACCTCATCGTGTCTAGTGAAAGTAATTCACTGAGGTAATTACAATGTATTCTAAGTCAAAGAACAATACATAAAACGAAATCAAGGACGCCATAGTAGAATACCACATGACGTCACTAATGTCGAGCACCTTAGTTAACTAATTTGTCTGACCGAAATTGTTCCAACTGAAAGAAGTACCTGTTACAGGTAAAGCAGGTTAAAAGACAATATAGAGGGTTGGAAAATTAAGACAAATGATGTGTGTTTTGTCTTAAAGAACACTGGTATGCAAAGTTTATACAAAATTCACTATCCGGTTATGGTTTTATAGATATTTTCTGACCATAAATTGGCACAAAAAGCTCTCTTTTTAGAAATAAGAATATCCCAGATTTAGTGCTACATTCTCTTTAGGAAAAGGGTTTTGTTAATGAATATCATTTGGAAAAAAAGAATGGCAGCATTATACAAATAAACAAAACAGGTTACTTGATTGGTTTGACTCAAGACGTCCAATTTGTGTAATATTTTTTACATACCCAACATCGTTAACAGACAGGTTTTCCACCGTTTCCGCTTTACATTCAGCTTAAAATTTCACTGAGCTCTAGATAGCCATACGACTTATTTTAAAGTTAACCTCAAACATTTGGTTTTATATTTTCAAACTTGGCATTCATTCAATTTTATTCAATAAATATTATTTAAATTTAAAAATGAAAAGGCAAAGATTCCTTCCAAATATGACAGGATACTGAAGTAATTGTCAATGTGAAAAAGAAAAAGAAATTGTCCCTATGTGCCAATGTCGGTATTCGAACTGACAACCCCAGTTTCGGAGCATTGTATTGTGAAATAATCATATCAGTTCAACGTCTATTTTAGTGAAGCGCTGTAGACAATTTAGATTTAAAGAATAAGAGGAGATATTGATTTAAGAGGATTCAGAGAATAGTATAGTATGTCAGTCATAATTTGATATTTAGATTCAATGGCGGCACGCAATACAATCGTTATTCTGATATGAAAGAACTGCTGTTCCAAGTTATTGGTTCTTTTTCTGCTGTCTGAAATTACGTATTCGTAAAATAGAAGAAGAATATGGCATATCACATACATGCAAACGAGTAGACATGCATGTTGCAAGCACGGAATGTACACTAGAGCTGGAGTCTTTTTGATGCTCTACTCGATATCTGTTCAACAGTGACTTAGTAACCTTAAAAGTTTTGGTATTTGTTAGGGACGTTGGTTTATATTATAATTTAATAAATATTTAATTTTAACTTTTTTCGAACAACATATGAATTGTACAAATATCAGTTTTCCCCTTGTTGAGATTCATTGACAACGGCCTTCTACTAAATTACGCGAAATTTGGACCTCTCATTAGAATGTGTTTACTATGTGAGCCGAAGTATATTCCCTGTACGTGTCCAGAATGTTAACCTCATGATATTGGATTATTGTATTCGCATGTATTGTCTCCGCATGTCAGACGCTGGCAAAGCGATTCTTTAAAGATACCATATATGACATCCGTTTGGCGACCAACATTTTAGTTTTTAGGTAGCACTGGTCATTGAAATATACAACTAACGAATATTTGTCTTAATAGACATATCTGAAACTTTCTCTGGCTTCCTTTTAAGTTTCAAGAAACCTTTCTCATAACAAAATATAAAATACGTATTAAGAAATAGTTATAAAGAAAGGACAATATTTTTTCTCATCGTTTTACATTTTGATACAGACAAAACTTTCGTTAATTTAACAAATATGTGGCTGAGTAATAGAACTGTTTCCTGTTATTTCTTGTTCTAATTTAACAACGTCTCTGTACTTACTTACCGGGCCGCTGAACACGTTTTGATCAAGATATTGCAAATTGTGCAGACTTGGGGGGGGGGGGGTTGTATCAGGATCGGCAATATTTGTGTTATTTCTCCTTCATTGATTCTAGCTACAATAAAATGTATACAAAGATCGCAATATAACTATATGTTTTATTACTTCGCGTAACACGTTAATAACAAAATTTGATATTTTCTTTCAAAATGATATAGCGGATAGATTCATAAACTCACTTTAAAACACAGTTTACGATATTTCTGACTATATCTGCTATATGTCTTACAATTAATAAATGATGCGCGTTTCTAAGTTTAACTTGGAACAAACTATTGTAATAACAAAGCGAAAAAAGTATTGCCTATCTGCAATATAAATAACGTAGATATAGCGTGTTGACAGCGAACACAATTTTTTCAACATGTTTACCTATAAAATATCCCATTGTAGTTAAATTATTGACATCATGATATTCAATCAATAATCTTCAATATTCAATGCCTTAGCGACCTTATGAGAACGCCCGTATTTCAATTTTACGAAAGTCTTGTGTAACAACATCCTTTATCAAGCATAATATACGTGCCCGTGCTAAAGTATACACTGATAATTAAGCATTCTTTAAACATCAATGATGACCTTGAGATTTTGGTAATAACGTATAAATCATATATCTTGAAAGGCCCAATCCTGAAATAATAAATCAAGCAAATAATGCTAAAAACTCTTTCCACCACTTTACATACATTTTGATAAATAAGTAATAGGACCATTAAATATGACGGCAGAGACGTTGAACTGCTGAATTGAAGCTCCTCTGACTTCTCAACCCCTTACATAGTGGGTTCCAGTCCTGGTCGACCCCTACTCCCTCCACTTCCTCATCCCACCCCATCCCCAGCTAGATGGCCCATGCGTGGCGACAACTTTCATTTTGTGATGCTTCAAGCGCGGGTAGTTCAACGCATTCATTTGTCTGCAATCGCCCTCATGAGGTAATGATGAATGTCTCTGTAAGGATCATGATTGTGTCGCCAAGATATGCTTCAATGCAAACTAAATGTGTTCGGTTTAAGACTTTCATCAAACTGCAGTCATGTGTTGTGTTGTGCCGTTGTTGTAATTTGTTGTTGGGTTTAATTTCGGCTTTTCAATTTTACTAACTTACACTACAGACATGCTTGTTGCATGCTGGCAATTAAGAAAATAAAAAGCCACGAAAGCGAACAATTTGTCATCAACGGACAACATTGACACACGATGGTTCCTTTCAATACTGGAGATAGCAAAATATGTCGTATCGCTGACAAAGTGTCTTAATTGTGTTTCATCATGAATTCATTGTGAATTCTTGGCAGATTTGTACAAGCCATAATTGTTTATGATTCATTATCGAACACGTGTGGGTGCAGCCGAACGACTATATCATTCGTCATTATTAAGATAAAAGGAAGATGCATTCGCCTTACAAAACGATTTATTTTCATAACTCTTAGAAATCCCGCAGGAAGTGTGAATTGAGATCTCCGTAAACTGGATTAAAAACCTAGGCCTGTTAGTTCTTTCCAGGGCTATAATAGTTGTGCGTTCTTAAATGTAGGTTATGTCTTTCCTAGGCAATAATTGTTATGTGTTATTTATGTATGTCATGTATTTCCAAAGCAATAATTGTTGTATGTTCTTGTATATATGTAATGTAATGTCAGTGTTTTTACACTTTTACTTTTAACTTGCAGTTTTATTGGTTAAGCGGTGTAGTTTAATGTAATTTACACATGGCGAAACTGAGTCTAGTTCAATCTTGTTATTAAAACCCTGATTCTATGGGTTCTGTTTTTTGTTTTGTTTTGTTGTTGTTTTTTTCTAAATAACTCGACCAGATATTATCATCAGCTATTTTGGTGGTGGAAGGCCCCAAACAAATATCTGGTTAGAACCAGCGGGGCACCTCACGTCAAATAAATGCGTTCCCATATTAAGTCCTTCGCCCTGAACAGGAATCGGACCCACGTGGTGAGATACTAAGTATTCAGAGGAGTACTAGTCGGCGCATACCACTACGCCACACGAGCACCACGGTCCTGATCAGTAAAAGGCGTTCAGTTTTATTTCATTTTTTATTTTAACGCACACATGATAAAATAAAAGTTTATATTCCTATATTGTAGGTAGCACTGACTAATTGATTTACTGTTGTAATTAAGGCAGAGAAAGATGTATTCAGCACTAACGGTGGGAAACATCTGATGCGCATTATAGGTGGTCAATGTCAGGACAACACAGGATGAGACAAAGGCTTTCTAAATAATACTGCATGCTAAATGTACCCAACATACCGGTAACCACCGATAATATTTGCTCCCTGCCAGATTCTTAATGGATTACTTGATTTAATCAAAACAATCCGTCATGCTAGAAGAAAAGACTGGGAATTATTAATTGTTTATGGGACATAACTCCAACTATTCAAATCACATTGTGTTATCTTCCGTGAGGGTGCGTATTTGGTGTGTGTCAACTGTAATAATAGTATGAATGTATCCTATTGACATAACTTTGGTAAATTTTAGTACTATAATATAATATATAATTTAGTATAATAAAACGCAGACGAAGTTGACCCTGTAAACAATATTTAAAAGAAAACGTAATACTTCAATTATTTAACAATACATCATAGTTGAAAGATTTAGATAAGTTCTGCAATAAATAAAGAGTAAACCTGGCGAGATTTAAAATGAATTATTCTTGATTTGTGGATTTTAGCAGAAACGTGAATCAATTTAAATAACGACAAATAATGGTGAGACGCCGATCCTTTTGTAGTTAAATAAGTCCACAAATAAGTTGTGGAAATATCTGAGTATAGTTGAGATGATGTGTCAGTTATAATGTGCCAGGAAAATTAGATTCGATGGCGGCACGCTATGCATTTCTTATTTCTGCTTTGAAACGGACGCCACTAATTAATTTATTACTAAGTACTTTTGGTTGTTTGTGGTTTGATGACAAATATACTTTGGTTGGGTGAAGTGTAAAGACGAAGGCCTTTGTTTTGTTTTGTTGTGTTTATATGTGTTTTGTGCGTGCGTGCGTGCGTGTGCGTGTGCGTGCGTGCGTGCGTGCGTGTGTGTGTGTGTGTGTGGTGTGTGTGTGTGTGTGTGTGTGTGTGTGTGTGTGTGTGTGTGTGTGTGTGTGTGTGCGTGTGTGTTACAAACAGACACAAACATGGTCAAAATGGTGATGTCCAGCTAATAGTTGTTGCGGGAAGACCACAAAATATGTCTAGGAAGAACAACTGGCGCACAAATACAAGAAATATTCGTTTTAGAAACGGGTTAAATTGGTCGAGTAAAGACTATAAGGAATTAAACGGAAAATATCGTACTACTCAATAGAAAATCTTCAGGGAATGTCGTCTTAACGATACGTGACAGATAAAAATGACATTTATTTACCGCCAAAAAGTAACGGTCTAAATTTAAAATTGTGTGCTTCTGATGCATACTTGAGTAGGAGATTTGCATTTAATAAGGATCGAATTCTTATATACGATATTAACGCATGCATAGAAGTGGGATAAGATAGCGTGTAGAAATTGATTACAAGTGGTAGCATGTAATAATAGTAATTAAGAAAATGGGCGGTTAATTTAACTTTGTGAGAAAATTTGATCAATGGTGCTGGCTTTACCATTTTCATGTTATTTATTGTACCTGCTTTAGTTCTAAACTGTATAGCTCCCTTGCTAACGGTTAAGCAAAGATACAGAAAGTCTGTTGGAAGCGATAGACGACGTAATCATAAGTACAGTTCGAAGAAGCGTCTGCGTAATACGCGGAGATAAAAGTATTGTTGAACGTGTTTATTTTTTGTATGCTTGCCCTTTAGATTGATTGTTAATCAGTGCATTTTTAGGGTTAATACATGTAAGGTAATGAATATGCAACAGAAGTCCGTTTGTGGAAAACAAATATACTGCACGGTTCATTTACAAAAACTAAATGTTTGAATCATGGAGACGCAGATGTCGAATGTCGAATGTCGATATATATTGCTCAGTCCACTTAATATGTTGTATGAGCTTTTTATTGGACAATCATCGTTGATTATCTAATTTTATTCTAGCTTATTATTTTTTCCCGCATACACGATCAATATTTGGCATGTAAAAATATTTCTATATATCTATCATCATTAATAATTTCATCAGCATGATTTTTTTTAAAATATTGTCCGAGTATCACAAAAGTATCACAAAGATCGCTTTGCCCTAGTTTATTTTTAGCATACTAACGAAATTTATTCTTTCATACAAACTCTATTAACCTACAGTAATTATAATGACCACAGAATATTTAAAACCATACACAAAACTGTCCAAAGCAATTGAACTAGAGAATAGTAGGTTAGTGTTAAATACAGAAAATGTTGCTCGAGGCTACGACAAATCCAACTCTTGCCGAATGTGAGAACACTTTCTTTCCTAAAAAGATACATCTGCTACCATCGAACGGGCTTTATATATCTAACTTCCGATGTAATTGTAGTATCAAATATATTGCAGTCACTTTAAACCCCTTCAAAATCACAACATATGTTAGGTTAAAGCTTTATGTAAACATTGTGCTTACAACTATCCAAGGAACCATGAAAATGTACTAGGACAATAAACAATAATATTAAAGTTTCAACTATTACTAGACAAAGGCGAAAACAAGTTAATTTTAAAGGGGCAAAATACTAAGACGAAACATGATACAGAGAGAAAACTAACAGTTACGACCTTTGAGCGGACCGTCGGCAAAAGGATCGTCTGTTTACGCTATTTTAACTGTCCAACTGCTCATTTTCTGCTGACAAAAATTGAAACACTCCATCAAAGTAAGACAACTAACAGTAAACACCTGCATAGAAAGCACCTGCATAGAAAGTTACATTTGTCGGATCAAACAAAACAATTAATAAGCAACAATTTTAATGAACATTAAAAATATGTGTAATATGTATTGGCGATGGGCCTCAGTAACTTATTTGTCCCTAAAGAAGTTTGGAATTTAAAAATAAAACTATGGCGTATAATAAGAACTAGTGTATGACGCCATACGAAAAAACACACGCAATGACGTCATTTGGAAAAAAAAATGAAATGAACAATACACGAACGAAATCATCAAATTTGAGAAAACTTCCAAACAAACGAAACAAAAAGTGATATGAATAACATGCCAAGACCGTCCTCCGTATCGAAATTTGTAAAAAGATGAATTGCCATACAGGAGGTCCCGCTCGTTTAAATTTGAGTCCTTTTCTTCTTTCTTTACTAGCTACCTATCATGATAACTGCTCTTAATGAGTCGGAAATTACCTGTGCTAGTATTTAAAAAAACTCGCCATTTCAAAAAAAATTGAGAAGGTCTTTGAGAAAGTTAGTGTGGCTTCAAAACAGATGACCTAATTTTAATGCAATGATGACTGATCAAGTAAATGCGGACCGTAGTGGGGAAATTTGCATTTCCTAATGAAGAACATGCCTGCATCAGACTGTGTGTTCCTTGCCCAAATCTCCATAGAAAATAACATTGATGGAACTTGCTATATCATTGGATGATAGATAAGACGAAGCATCGAGAAAAAGCCGGCTAAGTACCAGTATGGTGCTTGTAGCCGCCAGGTTTGGTCAACGTCGGTCTCATTTTCTTCAGATTCTCATAAGTTAAAAGTGCAAAATGCATACCATTAATTCAATTCGTACGCGTCATTATGATTGACCACATCTGAGTCAGCTTAGAGTCCCTCAGCAAAAACATAGTTCTACATTTAACGATATTTCTTTTTGAAAGATGCATTTGTTTCGACCAACGCAAGATTACATGACGTCAGTGAACATGACCAAACATAATTTCAGCAGGTTCACCACATCATAAGTTAAAGGTGCAAAATGACTAGACGGGTGCTTAACTTTTCACATAGATGTCGGACGCTGGGGCGGAGCGGTTAGAATCGCTGATTGTAAACACCTAAGCCCCTCGCTGCATGTGTTCAAGTCAGTGTCGGGGCGAGAATTTTCATGTAGGGAGGTTTCCTAGCTAACCTGCGGTGCGCCGTTGGTTCTAACCAGACTTAAGTCTGTGGTCTTCCGCAGCAAATAATTAGCCAATTCTTTGCCAATTTAAGCATGCTATGTTTTGTTGTTGTTGTTGTTGTTGTTGTTTCAATAAAACATTGTCCATGATTATTCCATCTTGAATTGTTTTTATGAACCGTTCAATCACTTAATAAAACAACAAAAGATTTTCCCCCCTGAAATGTAGTTAGTCTGAAAATAATGTCGTGAAAGTAGTGACTGTAATGACTACTGTCTAACCATTTTAACTTAATTTTCAAGCTTAACACTACAGTATCTGTGGCGCTTTGAGTAACATTGAAGTTGCATCGGAATGGCTAAGCATAAACGGGTCGTTTAGGTGCAAAGGGTGCAATTATCTTAAACGCTTTTAAGTTGCAAAGACGCCCCTAGAAAAAAAGAACAATGGTAAGATGAAAGGCAGTATATATCATTATGCTTGATTCTGCCTAATATAAAATACTTACACATTGTTTTATATATTTAGACATGGAATATAATCAATTTTAGCAAAAATTATTCAATAAAAATCATTTAAAAAAATAAAAAGACCACGTTTGCCTCATAAAATAGTAGGATACAGATATCATTGTCTGCGTAGCAAGGGAAAACACAATTGTCTAAATATCTTAATATTAGATACGAACCCACAACCCCAAGTTTCGAAGCATAAAACCTTTGTCTGGCGGGGATACTTTTCAGTTTGAGGTGCTGCTTTACAGTTGTTCTACGTTAATTATAATGTCACGCCGATCATTTTATTGTAAATAAATCATATTAGTTCACACTTAAGTGATGGTGCTGGAGAAAACTAGACTTAGATAATGAAAGGAGATATTGATTTAAGTTTCTCAGACAATTTACAACGGTATACTATGCCAGTCATAATTTGCCAGGATATCTAGATTTGACGGTGGCAGGCAAAGCAATCGTTATTCTGATTTGAAAGGACTCTGCTGTTCCAGTTTATCATTTTTTCTTCTGTTGGAAAATAAAATGAACAGTAAAAAAGAGTATATCTTTCATACAACATACTTAAATTTACATTATTTCAGGGTTTTTTTCCTTTTTTAGAGAATCATTGAGAACGCCATTACCCTACTAAATTACGCGAAATTCGAACCTGCCATTAGTATGTGCTGACTATATGTGAGCCTAAGTACATCCCCAGTACGTGTCCAGAATCTGTACTTCATGCTCTGTGTTTTATTGTATTCTCATCCATTGCCTCTACGCCTTGGACGTCTGTTTCAATTTAACACTGTCTCTGTAGTTACTTGGCCGGCTGAACACTATGGTAGCTAAAGTTATGCAGACTTGGGTGGGGGATGATGTGTCAGAATCGGCACTATTTGTTATTTCTCTATCGTTGATTCTAGCTACAGTAAAATGTATACGAAGGTTTCAATATAACTTGTATATTTATTACCAGGGGCAAAATTACTTACGAAAGTTTTATATTTTCTTTTGAAATTACATAGAAGATTCATAAACTCAAATAAAAACACGGTCTCATTTAACTATCTTTATGAAAATAGTTGCTGTATGTCTTCAGATCTCTAAATGATTCGTGTTTCTGAGTTTCACTTGGAACAAACTCTTGTGACGACAACACGGAATAATATTCCCTTCTGCAATATAAATAACGAATATATAGCGTGTCAACAGTGAACCCAATCTTCCTAGGATGTTTACCGACAAAATATCATATTGCAGATTTTTGACGGATTGATGTTCAATCAATAAGCTTCGTAACCTTATAAGAACGCCCGCTATTCCAATTTTACAAAAGGCTTGTATGACAACATCCTTCATCGTCTATTTGATGAAATCAATTCAGGAAATATGCTTGATATACGTGTCCGTGCTAAAATGACGCTGATAATAAAACATTTTAAACATAAATGATCAATTTTAGATCTATATAATAAAAAATAAATCAACCCACTCGATGTTTATCTTTATATTTTTGGAGGTCTAATCTTGAAATACTAATTTAAGCTAAGTAAAGCTGAAACAACTGTTCAACCACTTTACATACATTTTGATAAACAAGTAATGCAGCCATGTAATTTGACGGCAAAGAATTTAAACTGCTGACTTATAGCTCCCCTGACGTCTCAACCCCTTACCTCAACCCATGTCTTGCTCGAATCACTCCCAAACCCCCTTCCAGCACCTTACCCCAACCCAAGCCCAACCCCTCTGCCAGTGCGTGGGCTCGATGCCCGGTCGGAGCGACAACGTTAATGTTTATATCTTCTAGCTCACCTGCGGTGCACCAGTGGTTCTACTCATTGGTCTGTAGTCTTCCTCATAAAGCAATGATGACCGTCTCTATAATGATAATAACTGTGTCGCAAAGACATGTTTAAAACGAAACTAAACAAAATAGTATGCCGTTAAACTATTCAACTGACCGTGAAACAATAAAACTGTAAAACGTACAAATGATTAAAGGAAGACTAACATTTATAAAATGTGTTTAATAACAGAATTTCATCAAATGTTGTAAAGTGTGTGATGTGCTGTTTTTGTTTCTGGTGGTTGCAGTTGTCTGGTTTAATTTGTTTGGCAAATGGGTAAAAGTTGTCTGACCAAGAATACGTCAAGCATGATATAAATGCTTTCTTCGTGTCTTGGACGTTTATTTATGATTATCCAGATCGAATAAGATCTGTTTGAAAACTTTACGTGTCTATGGTTTGAATTTTGGACTCTCCAATCCCATACCCTCTTTCCCAATAACACTTTAAGCATATCACTTTAAAAGTTATATTTCGTTGCTAATAGATAACCTCACCATGTTAACATGCAGTACGAACGTCGAAGGACGTACCGAGAAGCATTACAAGCTACTTACGTAAGTATAACTAATGTAAGGGCGTACCGAGAATCCATGTACAATAACGTTCAAGGTTTAAACATTTTAACGACAAGTGTAAATAAACCAAAATCTCTTGTTTTTGCAATGTTTGAGTGAAAGTTACTTAAAATACATAAAAACAAACAACAACAAATAACGCCGTTTACCGAATTAGGACCTGTATTTTATCAGGGTAAATAAGTCCGCAAAACAGATTTTCCCAATGTGCATGTTTCAGTGAGCATTCCATATATAGGCGTCGCGCTCCAGCACGCCGCCTGTAACAAAATAGTGCCGTGCTACTGTCGAATCTAACATTCGCAAAGTAACTTATGGCTTACAAAGTGTCTTCTTGTGTCTCAACGTGAATTTATTGCAAATTCTTGGCATCGTTTATACAACCAAAAGCGCGTAGGAGTTTAGTACAATTGGACGAATTTCTTGGAGCCTAGCGACAATAGCCTTAATCATTTTTCCGATAAAAGGAAGACGCATTCGTCTTATAAAAGGATTTATTTTCATAACTTTGAGGAAACCCCACCGGAAGTGTGAACTGCGATCTCTGTAAACTGGATTAAAAGCCCTAAGTCCCTCAGTTCTGTCCAATAAGAAAATATAGTAAGGACCTATGAGTACAGAATTATATATATATAAATTGAAAAGTCAGCAGACAAAGGTAAACATATGCCAGTCAAACCCGTTTTTACAGAAGACTAATCTCACACTGGCGATATTTGTTGTGTGTTTCTTTTATGTATGTTACGTCTTCTCAGTATTGTACAATTTTACTTTTAACGTGCATGTTCATTGGTGTGGCGCAGCCGCTCAATGTCATTTGCACACTGAGAAACTGAGAGTATTTGCCGGACATTGAAAATCCTGATATTATGGGTTCTAATTCAGTCAACGGCGTTCAGGTTTATTTCTTCCTTTTATCATTTTAAGCAAGAATGGCCGAAGACGAGTTAATTATGTTTACAGCGTTCACGCACACGTGACAGAAATAAAATAGTACTATTTTGTATGTAGCTGCAGAATCAATGGCGAACAGTTCAAAAAAGGCAAGGAAAGAATAGCCTATGTCTATAACGCACTAACGGTGGAAAAAATCCGACGCGCCAGCGATGAGCAAGGAAAACACAGACAAAGGCTTTCCAAATGATACTGCACGGTTTCTTGACTCTAGTGACGGTAACCACCTATAACATTTGTTCCCTACCAGATTCTTGATGGATTACATAACTCTAATCAAACGATCTTTCATGCTAGAAGAGAAGGCTAAAAACTATTGCTTATGGGACATAACTCCAACTATTCAAAACTCATTGAGTTATCTCCCTTGGAGAGGTATTTGGAATGTGATTACTGTATAAACAATAAGAACGAAACTGCTGTTTTAACTTTGAGAATGCTTCTGACTGCTAGATGCACACTAGATTTTTTTGCGGAAATAAACTAGCAATTATGACAGTGCCTAGCTTTATGAAAGCAAAATAAATTTTTAAAAAAAAACACAACTTCGTTCAATTTCATTTACATAATAAAACGCAAGAGAAAGTCGACACAGTAAATAATATGATAAAAAAAACTTTACACTCCAATTACCTAAAAATGCAATATTGTTGCAAGATTAAGAGAAATTGCTGCATTAACTAAGGTGTGAATCTTCCTGCATTTAAGATTAATTATCGCATTTTTGTGGATTTTAGCAGAAACACGAATCAATTTAAATAACGATAAATCATGGTGTGACGCAGATCCTTGTGTTTTGAAATCTATCAAATAAGTTCACAGATCAATTGTTCAAAAATCTGAGCAAATGTAATTGATTTCAAGGGGATTCCGACAAACAATTTACCATGAGATGATGTGTCTGACATAATTTGCCATGAAAGATTCAATGGCAGCACGCTATGCATCCGCCATTTCTGCTATGAGATGAACGCCACTATTTACTTTGGTCGTTTGAGGGTTATATATCCTCTGGATCCCTAAGATCTTTAGCCTGTAAAAGTCTATATCCAATTCAACAGTAAAACGAAACAACAACTTTTTATTAAGTATTAAGTCATTTTTAATCCAAATCCATGCAAAATGCATTTACAAATGTCATTATTTAACACAAAACACACCCTAGGAAACACACGATTTGTACTTTTAAACGTGTTTGCCACCTTTGATGGGTACCTAACTTCGATGACGTCATGTATGTAACATGTGATTAAGGCCTCGCATACATAATCTTTGTTTGTTGTGGAAACAATTTTTAAAAAAACACACAGGCGAAATAATAATTATCTAAAGTGTCATTTTCACTTTTTCCACACAACATAGCAACATTTAAGTTTATAGTGTCAACAAAGTGACTGTTTTGGTATTTTGATATGAAATCTCTACAAGCCATGGAGACAAAGATATATGTCTCTTCTTCATATAACTTTCTGGGCAGTGAAAACACAAAGGTGGACCCAGTGCAGGCATGGACAGCCACTTCTCACACAATCTCATTGCACCAATTTCACTATGGCAGGTGACACTGTATTGTGCCGATCAACTAGATCGTGATTGTCACAAATGAACCATTTCTTATCATCTTCACTTATACAATCACTATCGTGTGATGGTTTAGCTTCTTGTCACTGTCATTTTTGTCATATCTCTTCCTCCCTCTGTTAAAACATGTATCAACCCGTCCTTCCTCTACAGTTGATTGACTGTCTATCAGAATTCTCATCCACCTGCTGGTACAGAGTGGATGGAAACAGGTGATGTTTGATTACAACTGCAACATTAAGTGGCCAAATCCATGTCCTCTGGAAAGCTGCCAGTATGTTTCATCACTTGTATTTGTGTAGCTTTTGCACGCATTTTCACAGACATCATACGGAGTGCTGAAAGTACCACGCATAGCACGATGTCAGAGTTTATCAAAGATTTTCTGCATATGACCATAACAGTCAACGTCTAAAGGTTGCAACATGTGGCTGGTATGGGCAGGCAAACTGAAAAGAATGATACTTCTCTCTCGAGCTGACTCTGCAAGTCACACAGAGATATGTGACTAAAATGTCTCTCCAAATGCTCCTAAAATATAAGATATACTGTAAGACCAGCCAGAGTCAGATACTGTTCCACCGACTCCAAGAATTGACATTTCGATAAAGTCTTCTCACAGTGTCTTACCTGGAAACACAAAGAATGATGGAATTGCTACACCTGAAACCCTTGCATCACAAATGATGGTCACAGTTTTTTTTCTTCCTAGACGTTACTGCCGATTGGTGTACTTGAAAGAATCAACGTTGTGCGGAGGTTTATAATTTATAAGTCGGTGTTACAAGGGTAAGCAGCAATGGTTTCTTCGGAAGCACATTTGGCTTTAGAATTTGCTACAGATCTCAGTTTTAGCACTTTAACATACCACCATTTTCGAAAATATTTTATCCATTTTATGGGTAACCACGTGGTAGAGCGTCGGCTTGCGGATTGGGATGTCGTTGGTTCGAACCCCGCCCGGGTCAAACCAAAGACTTTAAAGTTGGTAGTAGTGGCTTCCCTCCTAACACACGGGGCTAAGGGGACAGCATTACGCCTGACTCGTATGTGTCAGTATAATGGACCGGCCGGGTTCAGTCCCTGGGCACTTCATAAGTGTCCCTGTGCTATAATGATAGAAATGTCATTGCGCAGTATCGGCAAAAATGCCGGCTAATCCCAATCCCATCCCTTTATGGAAAGTGTTTTGTCTTTTTTTTTCAACTGAATTGTTTAATCTGCAGCATATCGACACAATCTTTTTTGGTGTTTCCATTTCCAAGCTCTTGTATGTTTAAAATGATTAACTTATTTTGCTTCTTCGTGCAAATCAAATAGTGAAGCTTCATAACTGTCACAGTGCCAGGGTCAATACAAGAAAAGTCGGTAATGCGAAGCGCTAAAGGCGACGCAAAAAGTTGGAGATGTAAAGAGATTAAAGCAATATGGGAGCAAGTAACAAAGAGCAAGTAACAAAGACAATTGAAACGTTATGTTTTTTTATTTGAAAGATTTCAGTATACTATATTTTTTTCAAGTAGAAAAGCCTGTATAACTATATTCCTGAGACCATAAAAAAATGGTTTATAACAAAATAAAATTTCTAAGATGTTACATATGTAGAAAAAAATACAATATTATTATAATTAACTATAAAACTAAAGTGTACTGGCAGAAAATGCACATGTGCAGCAGCCTCACATTACACAAATAAGTATTGTTCAGATAGTATTTTTCTCGAACTTTGTATGTTTTTTAGAATCTTGTTGTTTATTGTCAATGTTATTTTGAAAGTTATAGATACACAAAAACAAATACAAAAATAACAACATAAAATAGAACACCGTTTACCAAATTAGGACCCGTATTGATCAGGTTTTGGAAGTCCGCAAAACAAACTTTCCCCAATGATCGAATTTCAGTGAGCATTCCATAATAATATTATATATATGTAGTCGCGCTACAGCGCGTCGCCAATAACCCAATATCCGGTCTCTCGGTGTAGTGTCGGGTTCTTTGTGCAGTAGAGCAGCTTTCTTCTCTGACAGCTTGGTTTCCTTTACAAATGTGTATGCACTGATAATTGTGGTGAATAATGCCTAATATTTCTTCATAATATTTCTTCAGCGAGTGTCTGGATAGTTTCTAAAAATGCATCACTATAAGCTTGGCCTAAAAGTGGTACTACTGTAAGTCATGTGACTGTCATTTACCGATAGTAAACTTTACGAGAGCTGTAGTTAAAAAAAAGATTCGTGTTTATTTATCTTTCCAAGGTTATAATTTGGTACTAATAAAAACAAGAACACTTACAAGTAAATGTTCGTAAGTGGTTTAATTCAAAAGTTGATCAATCACAAACTAAAATATAGCCCATTCCTTTGTGTCATAAACATCATCAGCCGAATGACTATCCGTGTACAGGAGTTTTTTTCCTGAAAACAACTAACAGTAGTAAAATTAAGACTATATATGTATATAGTCAAACAAGAAAAAGATGGGTGTAAGTTAGACATTTGTAATGAAACCGTGCTCAAATATCTAAATTAATGGTAGTTACATAATCAGAACAATAGACATGTTTAGAATGAACAGCGATGAAAAAAGTTTCAAACGTATGTACATATATACACGCACTCATTGATGCGAAATTATAAAAACACTGTCAAGATTCAATAATGAATACATGCATGTCAAAGGCGAACAGTGCACAGAACTGTTTTACAGCAGAAGACCGAAATACCTCATTGATTACAGAAGAAGTTGTGCAAAATCTTAAATTATAATATTTATTTGAATGATGAAAACCACTAGATCTTACAGGTAGTGCCTAACCCGGGTTAGGTGACGATTTTTATTCGCTTTTTGGCGTTTTTATTTTTTAATTTCTGGAAGCCACTGTACGCACGTGCGTAAGTGCGTAACGGCAGGCACGCCCCTGGGGCCCACGTTGAGAAATTACGTCGTAGATAGAGTCAACTAGACGCGCGCTTGGTGACTTTGCTTTTAGTCTGGACGGCGGTCTCGCGGACCGTCCAATAATGCCAAAGCTCCTAGCATTCGCCAGAGAGACTGGGTGGGGACCCCCCTACACACAACCTCAACTGGGAAGACTGCTGTTATCCAACCCTGGCGACTACAAGCATCTGCCACGTCCTGGTACTTAGCCAGATTTCTCTGAAACACCTCATTTGTACATCTCCTCCGTGAACTCCACTAGTATCATCCTATTTGGGGATTCGGAACAGAGCACTATGTCTGGTCGGAGGGATGTCTGAATAACAATAGGAAACACAAGTTTCTTCCCCATGACTACCTGCATTTCCCGTTCACTTGATTCCTGCAGTAGGCTGGATTAACAGGATGGCGTCCTTGTTTCCCCCTCCGTCTTTCACAAACTGAATGAATTTCCCCATCCTCCAGCCATAGAGGTTAGCTGGGATGGGCAGGAGGTCGTACACTGATCGGGGAAGGAAACTAAGTTGGGGAGGTTCGTATCGCCACAGTTCCTGCCATGTTAGTTCCGTTCAGGTACGTAGCATTTGGTCCATCCACCTTGCAATACCATTTGGACTGTCCTTGCTGCTCTTGTTTCATCCTCAGCTTTCCAAATTTCTGATTGCACCATATGGCTCTTTTCTCTATTTTGTCATCTTTTTCCATCTTGGTTGTTGTCTTATTCCTAGACATTCTCAGCCCGAATTGGCTGTGCCCACTATGTCTTTGAGCTTCAAATTGCTCGTAGCTTGGCCTAAATCCTCCTTTTCTGACGACGTGCGACCCGCCATGACTTCAATGCCCGCTTTGCTGATCTGATCATCATACTTGTGAGCACCAGTCGTCTCTTTGACAATTTAAATTCCTCAACCAGTGACCCTATGGGCAGTTGCAGTTTTGTTGATCTACCATACAGACCAATATTGGTAAAGGATGGGGGCAAACCCATCCATCTCTTCATGTGTTTGTTAATAGATTGCTCAAGTTTCTAAACATGGCTGATTGGGATGCCATATACCAACACTATTGCAGTTATTTGGAGACGATGTCCTCTTGGAGCAAATATAGTGCTGCTGTCACTGTGTGTAACATGACTGTTGTAACGTTAATTGCAATTAGTTGAAAGCGAAGAATATTTGGGACTTAGACATACAAAATTACGAATGTTCGCTTGAAAGTTGAATGTTTAACTTACATCTTTACTTTTGAGTAATATATTTAAAAAATACCTACTTAGTTGAACCAGATTACTGGTGACAGCAGACGCAGGTGTGTCAGTAGTCGCGGGGAATTCATCCTATTTCAAGTCAGGTATAGACATTTGTTTGATGCTTGGGCAGAAAATATATGAAGAAATACTCGACATTTAAGATCCAGGGATGAAGCATGTCAGTGGACTTTTGTATGTCACAGATGTGTTCTAACTTTCATATTTGGCTTGCCTGTGAACACCTTTGTTCTGTGCTTTGTCAAAACTTTGGGTATGTGTTGCAGTGCTCATAGGACTTATTGCAGCCCCAACCAATGCCCCTTCCTTGATAAATTATTATATTTGAATATTTTAAGGATTTTTGTTTGTTTGTTTTACTATATCGAACGCCATTCCTACATTGCATTTGTGGCGTGTTTTCCAATGCGTTAAATGAGCACATCGCAATACACTTAAGCGTTTCTGTGCATTTGTTTTCACCGCTGATATCCGCCATTTTGTGTCGTGACGTCACCTCCGGAAAAAAGGTAACTAGAATTGCATATTCACACACTGTCTCTTTTTGTGTTAAGTATGGCAAGACTACTCATTTAATGACCATTATTTAAGAATACTTGAAATGACAAAAATGAAAAGTGTCGAGTTAGCATGGTGGTTCTACCGACGACTTACAACCGACAAAGCAGACCGCCAGCAGTTTCATGTGCTATAGATAGTTTGCATGTGATGTCATAGGCACTGATAAGACAGTTTAAGCAACTATCTTTGACAAAAGCTAATTTAATGCAGGCCGAAATCTGGAAATATATGTACTGAATTAAACTCACCACTATGTTCTTATTTTCAGTCTATTTTACTGAATTTTGAACAGCTTTTATAAATTATTCTAAATAAACTATATTTTGATAATTTAAAAATTAAAACCCAAAAAGGGTTGGGTACCAGAAAGGCCGAAAACCAGAAAGGCCGTAGACCAAAAAGGCCGTTGACCAAAAAAGCCGCAAACCTAAAGGGCCGCAAGTTTCATGCAGTATAGGATTATAAATATGCGTTTGATGCTAGATAGTTTAATGATAAAATAACAAGTGGGGGATATGGTTGTCAAACATTCCATTTATACTATACCTACCCATGTGCATTTACTCGATTATCACTCTTTCAGCTATGACCTGCATAATTTTACATCTGAACAAACAAATAATTATCTATACTTAACATTAAAGGGACTGAGGTCTTTAATCAATTCTAATTAGTAATTGTGGTACAGCAATAATATCGTATTGATAATTAATTTACCTTTGAACTTTGGCTTCAATCAGTGCGAAAGAAATTTCATAAAAAACGAGACAAATTGTAAAAACAAACTTTCCAATTTAAAATAGACAATATGAAGTAGGAATGTAATAATTAAAGTTAATGTTATAACACAATTATGTCAATTAATATTATTTCAAAACAGGTCTCCTTTCTAGTGACTATTATAATTATATATAGTCATATAACATTTACTGTATTAAGATTTATAACATATTAGATTCACCATCGCCTTTTATATATAAGGCCTTTAAGGCTTGCGGCCTTTTAGGTTTGCGGCCTTTTTCGTGCGGCCTTTCTGGTTTGCGGCCTTTTTGGACCAGTACCCCCAAAAAGATACACTATTCAATTTGTTTAGAATGAGCTAATAATTTTATTTATTTCTGTGTATTCATTCTTTGTGCATCAATCAATTTTAAAAAATATTGCATTCTAAAAATATGAATTTCAAGAGCTTTCCAGTGGTGTAAAGCTTTTTCTGGACAAAAAATGAAGAAATGGCGAGAAAATAAAATTTACTCTTATATAGATCTACATTTCATCTGAAAATCCCTTGAAGTTACCATCAAAGACGGCTGCCAAGATAAGGAATCTTTGCTGATTTGGAAACTATTTATTATCTGACTTCAAAGAAGATTCAAATTATCTCCAAACGCCATAACATTTGAATTTTATTTGATTTATGAATATCAATTTTGTTGCGCTATAAAAATATAGACTTAAGGGATGCAACTGCAGCTTATATTTGTAATCCATTGGTCTCCCCTGGGTTCACCTTAATATTTTTTAAATATTGCGATTGATCGTTGTCTGGCGACCCGAACTAGAAGAGAAACCGAAAATTTTGTAGCTTTAAAGCAGTTTAAATAATAATTTTGAGGCGAAGACAAAATGTAACTCGCAAAGGACTTCATAAAACATAGTTCAAGATTTAGTGGAGTGATGTATTACAAACATTGTGTAATATCCTAAAATTTTACTTTAGCGTAATGTGCAAAAATATGGGTTTTTTTTTCACTTTAGGCGCAATGCAATTAAAAATATTATTTTAGTAACGTGTACATAACTTTATGAAAAAAATGTCGATTTCATGACGTAAGTCTCACATAAACTTGAATTCCATATTTTAAACTGCACATTCCGTTTTAGGTCAAGGTGTTGTCGTATGACGTCACACCAAAGCAACTTCCTGACTGAAATGGCGGAGACCGAACTAAATGTTGACAGCCTAATTTCTAGGCTTTTAGAAGGTTAGATGCCCGCTGTTTTCGAAAATTTTCAACTTATCTAAAATACATCAATTCGTTTTGAGCGTTTATAAACTGTTTTGAGTGAAGATTTAGTTTAAAACAACTTCGAAAACTTTCATTTTGGTCACTCCGTGAGTCACTGTAAAAAAAGTTTTGTTTTTAATGACTACTTGCGTTTTGTGATTGAATTATTCAATGTTAGATAGATTGTTTCGCTTAATACAGTCACTGATTAAATTGAGTAATTGCCCTATATAATTTTCAAGATGGTATCTGACAATTTCGCTTTCTCAAATGCATATATTTTACTATTTTGGGGAAATTGGGCATAACTCTTGCATCAATAGTACTCACACATTAGTCTAAGTGCCAAAAGAAAGAACACTACCAATATTGTTAGACGAAAATAAACCTATACATATACATTAAAGAGCTGAAAAAAATATTTTCAATGACTTGTCCGGAACTAGTAAACGGGACAAAAATGACTTGTCCAAAAATTTGCAATATTTTCAATTAACAAGCACAACAACACATTTGTCAAATCTGCAACTTTCAAACAAGGTATAACAATGAGTTGTTTCTTTTATTTTTGTCTAGAAACATTTATGTAGGTGGGTGCATTGTACATGTACCACCTCTAAATGTTGTTGATAAATTTATGCTCCTGGCGTGAAATTTATTGTCTTACTAGAAACCACTGTTTATTTGTCACTTGGCAAAGTTCCGATTTAAGACTTGTCCAGTATTAATTAAATGATCAATGACCAGTAGTCCGAAACTGCAATTTGACTTGTCTGGGACGTCAGGCTACCATATTTTTCCAGCCCTGCTTTAGCACAATAGTTATCTCAGACAAAAATAGAAAAGATATCACAGCGGACTACTCAGATGATGATGTAACATGATCTTACAAATAAGTTGTCCGGTGGTTTTCTTAATTTATAAATAGCTAACTCTGCAGCATAGCTTGGGTAGAAAATACCTCTTTGCAATGACGAGTGGGGATTTATGCTTCACTGTTCACACAGATCTTTGGGCACTGTGCAAACAGGTCTTAGGGTATCAATAAACAGCATTTTGCAGATCCTTTTCAGGTAACAATAACTTATTTGGTAATTTGAGAACAAAATCATTTGGTCCAAACTGTTGGATGCCACCTTTAGTGGAAAACATTAGTCATGTGATTTTTTTATTGATGTGGAAAAAAAAAATTGCCATTTCTGTCATGGTAAGGTAGCCTTAAATTATAATCAGACACAGTTATCTTTGTCTACAAAACTGTGTTTAAATGACTCACTTTTGGGTCAACATCAATTGGAAGCTTTCTTATATCCTCATTCATTTTCTGTGGTTTACATGTTTAGCAGTATTGATGCTTCTAGAGTGCAGCTCAGTATTGTTTGTCTTTATCAACATAATTGTTTAGAAGGGAAACATTAGACAACACATATGGTGATGATCTGGTATGGTGTTATTTTATTTCCATGGACAACACATTAATACTTACATAAGAACTTGTGAATACAAAAAATGTGTAGCAGACTTGGTACCACAATCTGTAGAGCTTGGCTCCAGGTAAGAAAGCTGAAAAGAATGCACAATCAGAGTGTTTTCTTTTGCGATTAGTTCTGTCTAACAATGCAGTTAGTGTTCAAAATCATATTTATTAGACTGTGTTTGTTTTTTTAAATTATGCCCAAATTCCATAAAGCAATGGTACAATATTGTTACATGTATTTGATAGATGCAAACTGTCTGATACCACCTTTAAATAACATAACCAGTTGTCACATTTGTTACTTTTAGCCCATGAATCCAACTTCAAGTGTGGTTATACACGTAGGCTGGGTAGAAATCGCTGGTCACATTCGCTACAAAGAATGTCGTCATGGCTGTCAATCATGTTAATGTCATGAACAACAGTTTTGTGCTTCTTTGAGGTCCTGATGCTGTTGGAACATTGGACTGGAAATAATGCTCATTGATTTCCTTGTCTCATATTGCAACATCTCTCTTTAAGTATGCATCGTCAGTATTTCCTATATCTCTGGTTGCAAGGATTGTGTTAAGATCACATTCTTTTTTGCAATGACATGTCTCTTGTTTTTGCACAGTTAGTGCTTTCCTAGCCTTTAGAAATGCATTATCTGCCTCCTTAACTGACATGATTTTGGCAATCTTCTATAGGCTAGGGTTCCTCATGAAATGCCTTGCATGGGAAAAAAATCCTCTCATGACACCACCTCACTGTTTACCCTTGAACTTTCAAACTGGCTATATCTGGGTGCCCTACTCGTTCCATTATTTTCCCTCTAAAAATAATGATTGCATCATCCAAATCTTCCATGTTGCAAGACTTGCTAAGGTATTACAATGATCTGCCATCTTGCATAGTTATGTTGAGAAATCTGCACTACGATCAATGTTTTAATCCATTTTGAAGTTGTGAAAATGAAATCATATTACAAGGGGTGCCCGTGATGTAGCGGTAGAGTCGCCGATTTGTAACTCCTCAGACTCTCAGCATGTGGATTCGAGTCCCATTCGGGGCGAAGGACTTAATATGGGAAGGTCGTCTAGCTGACTTCTGCTGTGCCTGTGGTTCTACCCAGACATTTGTCTGGGGTCTTCCTCCTCCATAAAGCTCGACGTTGCTTTAATGATCATAACTGGTCGCTGCAATATACCTGTTTTTCACTTCTGTTTTTGTTACCTGTTATTATCTTTTTTTTTTAGTACGAGGATGTCGTCCTGGAAAAACTGTTCAGATGACAGAGGCAGAGGTTCGAGGGTTGTGTCTAAAATCTCGGGAAATATTCCTTAGTCAACCAATATTGTTAGAGCTAGAGGCACCTCTTAAAATTTGCGGTAAGTGTTGGTTGTTGTTTTCACTTTAAATTAAAGCATTGCTGTTGGCCTTCTAATTGACATTAAACCTTTTAGAAATTAAATTTAAAATATAATTAAAAAGGGATATTGATGCACGTCAAAACCTATTTTTCATAAGTTAACTTTCACTTTAGAAATAAATCATTGGAAAGCCGTAAGTCTGCAATGTTGCCACTTAAAAATACAACAAATTATTTTTGTAGAAGAGTTTTATTATACTTTATCTGTGTTTCTCTTTTATTTTGCAATCTGATACCAGTCAGTATAACTTTACTTGTATTAACAGGAGATATCCATGGACAGTACACAGATCTTATGCGCCTGTTTGAGTATGGAGGATTTCCACCTGAGGCAAATTACCTCTTTCTGGGAGATTATGTAGACAGGGGGAAACAGTCATTGGAAACTATTTGTCTACTCCTGGCTTACAAAATCAAATACCCAGAAAATTTCTTTTTGTTGAGAGGGAACCATGAGTGTGCCAGCATCAACCGAATCTATGGATTCTATGATGAGTGTAAGTGATCTTACTCATCCTTCGAAATTAACATCCAGTAATTACATCTATTCGGACTTGAAACATTTGGATATTTCCTGACCCAAAATACATTTTACATGCCCGGAGTTTGGTTTCAAAATTTACATCTATAAGGTCTTTTCTTTGTTATTGTTCTGTAATTGGAGGTACCATCTGCATAAAATTCAACCTTTTTTTTTTTCATTGGACAAACTTTATAAAATTCATATGTTCGCTTTTAAATTTAATTGCTACAGGGACAAACAGGGTCCTACATTTTGAAATGATTAAGTCGAGGGGTGCCTGCTACCAAGTGCTAGAGTCTACAACCTCTGATGACTAGATTCTTAACTAAGTAGGTTTGAGTCCCAGCTGGGGCAAAACCTAATATTGTGAAGTCTTAAAGCTGACCATTGGTGAATCAGTGGCTTTTTAATCATGTATGATTATAATTGTGTCACTGCTTTGTACTTAAAAGAATATTAATAAAAATTAGGTTTTTCAGCTTACCAGTGGTGCACCAGTGATTTTTCTCAGATATTCACCCCAGCTCTTCTAATAATAATTCTAGAATTGCAAAAATTACCATTATTGTGTCAGTGCAATTTATGTTCACACAAATTGTTTCATGATATTTTTGTTAAACTTGTTTCTTATATCATTATATACATATTTAGAAATCATCTGTTATAAGTTTTATTTAACAAGTACAGTATCATTTCAACTTGAGTTATCATTCAGAAAGTTTTTACTTTTTTGTGTATTGATTGTTCTTCATATTATAGACTTGTATTTTATGTCATTGTTTTGTTTTCATTTTTTCCATTTCCAGGTAAAAGAAGATATAATGTAAAACTCTGGAAGACATTCACTGATTGTTTTAACTGTTTGCCTATAGCCGCTATCATTGATGAGAAAATTTTCTGCTGTCACGGAGGTTAGATTCATTCTATTGTTTATTTTTTTACTATCTTTTTTATTTTACAGGTAAACGGCGTTTTAATAATATAAAAATTTGGAAGACTTTCACCGATTGTTTTAACTGTCTGCCTGTGGCAGCCATTATTGATGAGAAAATATTCTGCTGCCATGGAGGTATAGTCCTGTAGTTTGATAAGCATTGGCAAATAATACGGTCCATTAACCTTTAGCCTGCAGAATTGTGAATTTATGATGATTAAAATAACTTATTTTTTTATTTTGTTTAGGGTAATTTTTTTAATAATTTAAATTAGCAGTTATCTATAATTGGTTCGAACAAGTTACAATTCTTTTCACATTGATAGTAATAGGTTTTATGAAGGTTTTAATTGTCAATTTATCATAAAACTATAACAGGCTAAAGGTTACTGACCAGGATCTTCATCATACAGCTGGCTGTTTACTCAGTGGTGAAGTGATCTGAACCAAACCACATTCGTGCTCAGATTAGTTGACAAAAGAGAGACATAAGAGATTTTAACAAAGCTAACAAATACATGATTATCATAACTGTTTTAGGTTACTAAACATTTAGTTGTCTACACATATTTAATTTATGGAACCAGCTCATGCTATTAACCCAATGGAGTAAATTAAAAATTGCCTTAAGCCATTTTTAGTGTAACTTAAAGCTTGCTTTATTAACCTAAACACCTAAGCTTTGTACCCAGTATCTACAAAAGTTGTAGCAGCAGTGCACAAAAACAAATACACGCAGAGCCGACTTTCCATTGGAGTGAGCAGCAATCTGTCTTTGTATTAATTGTTTGTTGCCTGGCTTGCTTCAAGCTTACATTCCCACTTCTCTCTCTCTCTCTGTACAGTGTATCTCACATTCGCACTGTTCCACCTGCTTGATATAGAATTGTTACAAACACTTTTTTCCAAACCATGACATTCACATATTCATGCACTTTATCTTCTCATCCCTGATCCTCATACTTGTCCATTCTCTTCTTAACCAAGTGCAAGCCTTTTTTTCAATCTGAGGGCTAATTGTCATTATTTACCTCATATTAGTGTACATGAACAGTTTCTGATTGTCTTATGTACATACTTAGCTGGGATAGGATTCTTTTTTCTTTTATGCTTAGTAGTAGTTTTGCCCAAAATACATTTTTCATTTTTTTTTCAACTAAAACTACTTTCCTGGAATGTATTCTATTGTTTTCTATTCCTTCCTAGAATTTTATTTGCTGTTTAGGCCCCTTGTTTGTATGGCAAATTTAGATATCTATGATGGCATGTGAGTCAATTTGTGGCTTCTCAATTGTATACATGTATAATTATTCATTGTCTACTTTGCTGTTGTCAACTGAACGTGATATGCACATAACATATTATTACACACTTCGGGAACTACTTTTGAGATATAGTTATATTATAACTTGATTAAGTACATTAAAGTTTGTTAATAAAATAAGATGCAATTGATTTTGAAATTAAGCTTTAACATACAATGTTTATGTTGTCATTACATTTTAGTGATTTGTATTCAAAACAGAATTCAAGAAATAAATTTCTTAATCACCTTGGTCTTCCTGTTAGCCCCCATTCTATAGAAAGATTTTTTCATCTCACTTTTACTGAATATATGTTCTAGAATTTGTGTTTGTTTTCTATTACCATTTCCTGCCTCTATTCCTATTGTCTAGAATGATGCCCAAACAGAATCACAGTCCTCCTCCCCAACCCACAACTATCATTAATAAGGTTCCTTTGAAAATTATTTTGAAAACTTATTGACACCTTTCAGTAAATGATATTAGATTTATTCCAGTTTCCTAGGTTATTTAATAGTACATTGAACTTAATGCATTTTGAAATGGTTTGTGATTTAACTTTGCCTATTGGTTATGTTTTTTGTATCTTAAAAGTGGTATCCGACAGTTTACCTATATCTAATATATGCAACAATATATGCCCTCTATTTGGGGTATTTACAAAAAAATCATACTTTAGTCTAAGCTTAGCCGATTTTCAACAATATCTCAATATAAGGGCTTTAAAACTCATTAATAAACATTGAAAATGTTATTCTTTTCAAATCTGTCAATGAGAACTATTAGAATTCCTGCTAAAAATAGACATCGACGTCACAGCGGATGAAGTGGATGAGCTAAAACATAGGTGGTCACGTGGTTTTCTTAGTTGAAAAAAAAGCTAACTGTAGTGTGGCTCCGATAGGACGTACATGTTTAAAATGATGATTGTGACATAATGGTTCCCTTTAGAGACATTTGTAGGACATCAATAAACAGGATTTTGCGAGATCTGTTAAGGTATCAATGTTTTTTATGATGTTTAAAGAAAATATTTTGGGTTCAAACTGTCGGATACTATCTTTAATAGTATTATAGTTATAATCATCCACAGGTAATGTTCTGCTTTTTTTTTCATACTAATAAATTCTAAAATGAAGAAGTAAAGAAAATTAATAAAGTATATCATGGATACATGTAAAATGTATTTGGACACTGTAAACAGAAAGAATGTTTGTTTTACACTGGTTAAATGGTATAATAACTTTTTAAATAGAGACACAATTGTTGAAATAATTTTTCATGCAATTTATTTTTATCAAATACAGTTTAAATGGACCATTTGCTTTTTAATTAGATTTTTCTATCTGTTATGACGAGACATTTCATGCGTTCATTAATGCTGTATTTTATATGACTGATGAATTATTGTTTAAATTGGTGTAAGTACATGTATGTACATGTATATGATATTCTCTCTATATAGGACTCTCTCCCGATCTCCAGTCCATGGAACAGATCCGACGGATCATGAGACCCACAGACGTTCCTGACACAGGTCAGTTATGCCAACAAACACTGTATAAATTGAATTTCATCTGTTTATTCTATTGGGCTCAAATCTCAGGACAACAATTTTCATGTGAGATCTGAAGTAGATATAGATTGACAGAGATGTTTGTTGGTAGGACATTAAACCTGAAATTTAGATTTAGGTCCTGTTAAAACTGTGCTAATTGTTATATAAACAATAATTCATTCCAAATCTATAAATAAACAAGGGAGAGACTTTTGCTAAAAAGAGCGGACTATCTTGATAATATAACTTCATCTCAAAAGTAGATGGTCACATGGTTTTCTTAGTTTAAAAACATCTTGCTATGCAGTATGGCTTAGATAGAAAATACATGATTGTAATGTCGGCAGGTGTGTTATGTGCTTCCTATTTCCCATTTATGTAAGACATCAATAAACAGTTTTTTGTGGGATCTTTCCAAGTAACATCAGTATGGTTGTTTGAGAAAAAATAATTTGGTCCTGATTGTTGGATACTTCCTTAACACCTTAAGCAGCTCACTGTTACAGACTCTTCACATCTTTTCTAAATTGCTGCTCTTCAGGCCTGTTATGTGACCTGCTGTGGTCAGACCCAGACAAGGATGTGCAGGGCTGGGGGGAGAATGACAGAGGAGTATCCTTCACCTTTGGTACAGACGTGGTCAGTAAGTTCCTGAATAGACATGATCTGGATCTGATCTGTCGGGCACATCAGGTATGTTTATTTTTTTATTAGATGGAAAATGAAATATATGAAGCAATTTCTGTTTTGTAAAGCATGTACACACTCAAATGATGTAGGGGTGGAGGAGGGGATTTGACCCTGGGGATGTAAAGAAGAGAACCTAGACCCAAGAAGTGAGCAGTTATGATGACAAATATATATGACTGTGGCCAAGCACTTAGCATTGCCATCTGAGCCTCTCACTGCATAGGTTTGAGACTTGGTCTGGACAAGATCCTGATCAGGTTGGGAGGTCCTCCAACTGACCTGCAACTACCAGTGGTTCTTCCCATAACTTTGTCTGTGGACTTGCTCCTTCCTAAATAAAGCCACTTTGAGAGAAATATATATACTTTTTTCAGAGAGGAATAAACTGAATTAAGTCCCATTGTTGCCATGAAACATTGTGTAAGGCTTTTGTACACATTTTTTAAGCATGTTGCTGCAACATTCTTTCTTTTTGTGTAGGTGGTTGAAGATGGCTATGAATTCTTTGCTAAGCGCCAGTTGGTCACATTATTCTCAGCACCCAATTACTGTGGAGAGTTCGACAATGCCGGGGGCATGATGTCAGTGGATGAAACACTCATGTGCTCCTTCCAGGTAGGTCTTCTGCATACATCATCACTGATCTTATTTGTATTTTTGCTGAGTGTCAGTTGATATTTTTCATTAAAAAGCTATTTTCACAATTTACATAAGACAAAACATTGGTTATTTACATGTACAAAGTTTATTTTTGAGTCACTGAATTTTTGTGTAAATATATAAAAATTGTAAAAAATAACAAAGGAATCATACTATGTCACTTCTCAAGCAAAGTGCATTTAAATAGGAAATTTGTCCCAAGTGAAGACACGGTGAACAAAGAGGGTGGTTTTCCAAAGGCAAATGTTCAGGCAGAAGCAACATAGGTGTAGCTTTGGTTCAATGTACTGTAGGCACCTGTTCAATGTCAATTTTTTTCAGTCCCGGTTGTGATAAACCACACCTTTTAACACCCACCCTAACATGGTAAGCTCTACAATGTCTAGATAATGTTACTATTTTATCAGATTTTAGAAAAATAAATTAGCATTTAGTAATATGATTTTAGATCCTGAAACCATCTGAGAAGAAGGCTAAATACCAATACGGAGGAATGAACTCTGGCCGACCCATCACACCACCTAGAGGACCACAACCGACAGCAGCTGGCAAGAAGAAAATATAAACAAACCACCACTGCTGCCCAGTTCTAGATTTAAGGAACTTGGTGGGTTTTTTTCTGATCTTGAATTAATTTTTTTTTTCTCAAAAGCCACATATTGTTGGTAGTTGTTAGAATTTTCTCTATGAGACATTTCTATTGAGTACCAACTTTAAATGGTTTGGTTTAGAATTAAGGAATATATTGCTTCACACAAACACATTTTCTCTGTGGATCTGGCGCTGTTCTTTCCCAGTGTCCTTTGTGATAGACATTTGAAGACTGTTGACGGTAGATCCAAAGCTGTATAACACACTTCAAAATTGTTTTATTTTTTCATCCTCATTTCACATATGATTGTTTTTAAGCCATCAGTAGTTGCTTTATTGTTAGAAAATGTGTTATTGAGGAATCAAAAGTAAACTTTCACTGGGATCTAGGAAGGATTGATGTCTAGTAATACATGTACACGACACTAAAACATCTGTAAATAATCATAGAAGACACGAATTTATTTTCGGATACTGATCTTATAAAAAGCTATAGCATGTAAGTTTTTGCATTCAGCATTGTTTGGTTTTACAAAACTGCTACTTCAACAGTATTGTATAATCTGATAAACTGTAGAGTATTGCTTTTGTCACATTGTCTTATTGTGTGCTTCCATTTTATCTTGTCAAGAGCAATGATTATTATTTTGCAGCCATTTGTTAAAATACTGATGCTTTTGATGTTTTATGCCAGAAATGAAGAAAGGGGTGTCAGATGATAACAATTCATAAAAAATAGAAGTTAGAAACTAAGTTCTTTGGTTTAAAACCAATAAACATTTTAAAAGATTATCAGACCCATTCTTAAATAAAATCAATTCAAATGTTTTGAATTTATTTTTTCAGTCTTGTTATTTAAATATTGACCAAACCGATAACCTTGAATCCCAATTTTTATTGAGGACATACAAGACCCAAGATTTAAAAAAAGCAGCTTATGATGTGTAAACAGATAACATCTACCAAACAAAAGGGGCCAGATGTCATTGGATTGATATACCATTGGATGCTGAAAGGTTGTGGGTTATGTTAAACAACAAAACACAGACAATATGCAAATATGTAGTTACTTGCACAGTTATGGTTGATGATTGAATCCTATTAACAGCTGAGATTTCCTGGTTCTTGGCTTTATCTTCAACCAAGGCAGCACTGCTGGCTGTTTAAAATGGCTTGGATTCCATTGATTCTCAAATAATTTAAATTCTGTTGTTGTGTCACTTTTTTGTTAAGAAGACATTTGCGAAGATTGTTTTTGTGTCTTTTTTGTGAGTCTGCAAAATTATGATGAGACACATTTTTGAAACTGAACCATGTAACTGGAGAGAGGTTTGTTGAATTCCTCATAGTTGATTTCTGCAAGTTGTTATAAATGTAGTGCTCTTTTAAATGCAGTGAAGTGAAGTGGATTTTCTGACATATTTTTATTATGCTAATACATGTATCAGAATCATTTTTGTGTACTATTAGCAAATATATGCATAAACAGGTGCTTAATTATAAACAAGTTAGCTGAATGGAAGGTTTTTGTTGTTTTTTTATTTTGTTTTGTTTTTCTTTTAGCACAGACTGAAAGATGGTTTTAATGTTAACATATCATTGTTCTTCAGTGCGGTGGTATTTTTGCCCAAATATTTGTTTTGTGGGCTTCACTTAAATTTTTAGACGTATTAATTTCTGTGAATATTTGTTTACTAAAGTGTTACTTATTAATGGAACTGTATTCATTGATAGCATTTACTGACCATTTAAAAAAGACAGAAAAGTCTTCATTGACGTTCAAAGCCAAGTTTATAATTTTACTCTAGAAAAGAAGCCTAAAATAGTCATTAAGTCTGTCTGAACCATTTGCATGTCTCTACCATACATTCCATCTTTACAGTAATGAAGCAAAATTCACCATCTAAGAGACACTTGAATGTATGCCACACAAACTTCAGAAGTGCAACCACTAAGAGTTTAAAGGTTATGCATGTTTTGGGAGGTATGTCAATTACAGGGATATTTTTTATTTTCAATATATTTTGAATTGTTATTGTGATTTTTGTTCAAAAGCAGATGTCATAATACTTTTCTATAAACAGAAGTAGCTCACATAAACTATAGTGGGAAGGGTTTACTTTATATAATACACACACTAGGCTACAATTGTTATACATGTTGCTTATCTGGAATGAAAATAATCTACATCTTGTCAGTGTTTGCTTAATTGATGTTAGTATAATTCTGATCAAATTGTATGTAAATTTATATTCACATGCAGTGCCATTGGTGAACTGCTAAGAACATTTTTGTTTTTGTTTTTAAGGCAATGACTGGTAATAGCAAAACCAATACTGAAATTTAGCTTTAAGTGTAAATATGTACAGCTTTCTGCAACATGACATATTTTAGGTTGGCTTACCTTTTTAAAAAATAAACCTATTAACTTTCCATCCAGCAACTAGCTCTGTCAGATTAATTTTTTTTTCATTATTTATGTTTTTTTCAGGCAGGGACTATTAATGTTAAGTCTAGCACAGTCACATAGCTTTATATGATTGCCTTCATGTCTGATTAATGAAAAAATAACAAAGCAGTTACTGAAACAAATACTTTACTGACAAGAATGTCAATTTGTTGTGGCGAGTTATTTGCATTATTTTGCTTAGATCTTTGCTTGTTTTGGAAAATGCTGTAGATTATAGAAAAACAGAACTTATGGAGCACTCAATTAGACTTTAAAAGATGTTTTACTGTCCAGTGATGTCCTTTCTTGTCCCATGTTTATATACATATGTATATGTATACATGTTAATCATCTCCGTGTCATTGCCTTATATACAGGGAATTACAAGCTATGATAACTCTGCAGCAGTGCATACTAGTTATTGTTGCAAAGGTTATAAAACTGACCTTGATGCTGAGAACTGCCTCAAGGAATCTCCTGGCAATAGTTTACCCCTGGCTTGTTAATATACTTGCCAAAAATTTTTATTAGTTGCTAAAAAATTAATTGTGATCATATTTAATTAGTTATCACAAAAAATAGCTTTGAATGAAAATATTTGGATTTAGATCTTTAGGTGAAACTATGTATATGGTGAAGGGTATATCTAAGAAAAAGATAATAATTGTATACTCTTAGCCACATGGGATCTTTCACACTCGCAGACTAACTTTTAATAATACAATGGAAAGATGCAGGCATAACTGTAATGTAGTCTTTATATATTTTTATGTAAGAAAAAAATCAGAAATAAATTAAAGGTCATGAATGTTTACATACTCTTAACAATATGAAACCATGTTCAATTTGTTCTTGCACAAAAGTTTGTAAGAAAACATACAGGTAGACGAATGAAAACAAACAAAAGGTTTTTGTATTAATTGTTTTAAGAGGAAAAATCAGAACTCAATTTAAGCTGTCGTTTATTTGTTTATTTTAATGGAGTATTTAGAAAATAAAGCGCAAAAAGTATTCATGGCTGCAAATTGTTGCCATATCTCGTACTTAACCCTGTTCATAATTTCATTCATTGGTTGTTTTCTATTGACATTTTATTTGGGGCCTGCCTTGGCTTGGTTTTGTTTCCATTTGAACCATCAATGTTATTGTAATGTGTTGTTGGCACAGACATTGTTAGTAGATATTACTTACCTAATAATTAATATATTTTCCCTTATTGTACAGGCATGCTATCAGGAACTATATATTCTTTATCCTTTTGATGTTGTTTGTAACATAATTCTACCCAGATAATCTTTTTTAAAGATAAATTTTTGAAAACTAATCCATAATTGTTTCAAAGTGAATCTGGGTAGCATTACCCATCCTTATCCTTTATAAAGCCTTTAATTTACAGACATTGATTATCTTGTGTTTTTGCATTCAATTGTGCTGATTATGTTTGTTAAACAGAAAAGCTCCCTTGTGTCCCAATTTATATACTTTGTATATTTGTATATAGGTAACTTTTACAATAATTAAATAACAGATAAGTTTATGTAATGTTGTGAACAGGTTGTTTCCTTGTCAATGTTTAAAATAATTGTATGATATTTTGTGCACAATATTTTTTGCAGGGTACACAAATTAATGCTCATGATATGGAAGATGCTTAATGCAAAATGTTGAGTCGTTTGCTTCATTTATTTAAAAGTGGTGTTTTAAACATAATATGGTCAGCCACATTTCAACTTATAGTTAAATGTTTTGCTAATAAAAAAGATTAGGACACACTTTGGGTATGTTATTTCAGAAACATTTCATTAAACAATTGTTTATCCCTTATGATAATTTTTTATAGCTTGAAATGCTATCTTAGGCTTTTTTTTACAGATTGTCTGTTACCAAACATAAATAAATACTACCAGTAATTTATATGAATAAAAAAGCCAGTTTCTTTTTCAATTTGGCTGAAGTTTGATGAAATGGATTTCTTAAAAAATGGTCTTAAATCTGATAACTAAGTTTCACCTTAATGAAGTCTACTTAGTGTTTAATTTAATCACTTAAAAGCTGATTATGTGCCCTAGATCGTATTCCAACTAATTATAACAATTGACCTTATTGCTAAACTGATCAGTGACTGATATTTACTTCTGCTTCTATATATTAGCATCTCCCAATATACTCGGTGTACTATAGCAGCTAGCAGTATACATGTACATGCCATGTAGAGCCCTGTTACTGGATATATTGTTTCTGTTATTGCTTATTGTTGTCATCAGCCTTGGCAGGCCCCCTCATGTACATCTATTTATATAATTTAACAATAAAATATTTATGCCAGCTGCTTGTTGTCTGTTGATTTTACCTCTTAAGTTATTTTTTAGCTTACCTGAACACAACATGCTCAAGGGGAGCTTTTGTGATACCGCTTCGTCCGTCATCCGTCATCAATATTTTAGCTTGTGAACACACTAGAGGCCACAGTTTTTATCCAATCTTTATCAAACTTTGTCAGAATGTTTGTCTGCATGAAGTCTTGGTGAGTTTATTTTTTGGTCACGTGGGGTCAAAAAGTAGGTCACTAGGTCAAATTTTAGGGAAAACTTGTGAAAACACTAGAGACCACATTCACCAAACTTGGTCAGAATGTTTGTCTTCAAGAAATTTTGGATGAGTTCGTAACTGGGTCACGTGGGTTAAACGAAGAGGTCACTAGGTCAAAAGTTAGAAAAAGCATGTGAACACACTAGAGACCACATTCATAGCCCAATCTTCACCAAACTTGATCAGATTGTTTGCATGAAATCTTGGATGGGTTCATAGCTGGGTCAAATGCGGTCAATAAGTAGGTCACCAGGTCAAATCTTAGAAAAAGCTTGTGAATACAATAGAGACAACATTTATAGTACAATCTTACCAAACTTGGTCAGAATGTTTGCATGAAATCTTGGATAAGTATATTATCGAGTCACGTGGGGTCAAAAAGTAAGGAACATTTTAGAAAAAAAAAACTTGCGAAAACATTTAGAGGCCACATTGAGGCCAAATCTTCACAAAACTTGGCCAGCATGTTTGCCAGTATGAAATCTTACACATGTTTTGAAGTGGGTCATGCGGATACAGTAGGTTACTTGGTAAAATTCTAGAAAATGTTATCAACCCAGTGGCCACACTAATGGTCCAATATTCTCCAAACATTTCTAAAGTAACTCTTAATTACTTGATGCCAGATTTGAGACTACTAAAAGCCTGTGTCATCAGGCGATTAAGGGCCATCATGGCCCCGCGTTTTGTTTTATTTTTACAGTAAATAAGTTTTTTACCCAGACGTTATGCCGACATTTTATCTAATTTTGTTTTATGTTTGTCATTTTACAGTAACATCAAGTAAGCTTCTTTACACTCAAAGGTACGACAACTACTTTGTTAATCTGTAACACATAATTTTAAAAATATATAAACAATATTTCCTATCATCTTTATATGTCATTTACAAAAATGTTTGTTGACCTTTATTTACTTATGACGTAGACACGGCGATATATATGGGGAATTGTCATTTGTGAATTAGTAATAGCCAATTCTTGTTTACCTTGTTGCAGCCGTAGATTTTGCGGGAAATTCTGCAACGTAATATTTCATGTGAAATTATTTCTATTGACTCACTAGTAAATTTCTAAACTCACACTTAAGATTACCTATTGCTAATACAAAGTATGCTTTTATTAACTCATCAGTTAAAAAGTAATTATCTTTTATTATTTATTTAGTAACTGTCTGCTACGAGTATACTTTATATGAAAACGCGGTCTAAAATGAAAACGGTTGACATTTTGCTGTCTATGCGTTTAGATCGGTGTTTAAGCGCTGCGTTTCTTGTTTCGACAATAGTTATATAATGATATGTGAATTTCTACCCTTTCGACTGCCTTTAATATCCCACCGGGCTCACCTTGCATTAGCATTTGTAAGCAGGTCAATAGTAAGTTGAGACCACTAGGCAAAACAACTGTTGTTTCATCATAAATGCTTAAATTTCTTTTTAAATTGAATACAGGTAGTATAATTTTACGTCGTCGCGTTTCACACTGTATTTAAGAACTGTGTACATCGTAAACAGTTATTTGATCTATCTTGAATGTATACATCAAAGCATGGCGTGCATTTACAATTGTGTGCAAAGTGCTAGCATCGAAAATGTGAAATCTTTTATTTGTTTTGTACATTGAAATGAGACTCTGCATTATGGCGACGGATGAGCATACATCATGGTATGTAATGCATGAGGAACGTGTCTTTGAACCTACTCCTTTGAAGTGGCGACACTGTGAGGACAAGGATCTGTGTTCATTAAGTCACCTATTTTACATTTTTATTAGTAAGCTATTAATCGATAATCATTTTTGACAATATGAATAAATTGTAAGCCTAACAATTAAGAATGCAGGTCATAGTTCTACATAACACCAATTTATCTTGCGTGGTTCAAGTCATTTCTTTTGTAGATATATAAGAATACGATGAAGTATACTCGAAAGTGTTCGACCATAAATCAAAGGGGTTGTAATACGACACCGTAGTTTTCATACTTTTAATAATGCGACCCAAGACTTAATCTTTTCTGTATAATCGATCGTGTGATAGGCCTAGTTTGGTCGGTTGATGACGATCCAATATATATGCAAATCGAATTAAGATGTCCCAAATTCGCGACGATAATAGCTAATTTAATATCTATGGTGTTTCATGGCACTGTATGTCTTTATATTTTTTTCCGTATGCACCTAATGGCCTCTGACTGTCTAACACGTGTTCAAAACCTGTAAGCATACATATATACACTATCGATTCATTTTTAAAAAAATCGTGTTTTTATTCTGCACGAACCAGAAAAAAATACGTTAACCTATATATGCAAACTGTTGATTGAGCCAAATAATTTAATTTTTACATAATTGATGTTCTTGTTAAAAAAGGGAACTGCCGCAGACGTTTCGTTTTGCGCGTACATGAGCAAGATGACGCAACACACGCACACACAAAATATGTTTAATAATCCATATTTCGTACAACCTACTTAGAACAAACCTATAACAGTTTAACAAATACAATTTAAATACAAAATAAAATCGTCAACTATATGCCTTTGATTTTTGTGTGAACCTCAAATAAACCGCTATATAAACGTTTCTGCATGAGATCCAGTAGTTCAAATCTAGGTATGTATGCATGTATGTATTTCAATTAATAGTAAACTATCATAGATATGGCATTATTTTAAGTGGTTCAAACAACTCATTTTAATCCAATATAACCTTATGAAAAAATTATTTATAAATATTTTTCTCTCGTTCATATGAACTTCGAATAGAACATGTGTGTGAATGTGCAAACATAACATATAGGTGTGTAGTAGAAGTCCGACTCTGCCGTTATTTCGCTGGTCGACCAAGACCACAAGTTAAATGAAAATTGCTTTTGTTACGTTTTGTTTACGTAAAACCCCAAAACAAAGCTTGCTCCGTCTTTACTAACTAACTACAAGTATAATATAAATGGACTGAAATATCGAAGTTTAAAAAGGCGCATAGGTATTTTATAACTTGTCGTAGGCAAAATGTATAAATTGACAACTTTCTGATCATACAAATACCTCCGTAGGAGGAAGATATGTGGGTAATATTGTAATGTATAAATGTTCATTTATGTCCCCAAATAAGTAGCACGCAAGAATACGTCTATGTAGCTATATATGAAGGCGATCTGAATGTCTTCATTGCCACTCTTGGCTGCCCGTGAGTTGTGTGCGGCCGAACCGTCAAATGTCTGTCTGAAGATGATGGATTCACGTTCTCAGTTCCGGATTTGTTTTTATCGTCCCCGAGAGAACTATTGTCTGAGTTCTGATGTTCAACGTTGTCCTGAAGTTTATGAGAAAACACATTTCGCTTTGCTTGAGCCTTCTTAATCATAGTCTGAACAGTTTCCTTGCCGCAGAAATCTGCGACTTTATCGTCCAGTCTGTTGAGATGGCTTTTCTCCTCCAAGATTCTCTTATTCACCAGGTGTTGGTAAAAATGTCCTCGGTCCTTTAACTCATCCTCGTCAAAATAGCGGATCTGAGTCAACGCCGTGCCTAAACGTCCAATACTGATGTATTTCGCTAGTGTAGTACCTCTGCGACTTATCTCCATAGCCGTCTTTGGTCGTAGGTCGATCTTTGATCGTCGCTGGTCTATCATGAATGTGCTGTCGATTTCTATCTCTTCGTCCGATTCACTGTCGAAATTCGCAGTTCTAACCACTTTGCTTTCTCCGACCTTTGCTGGGCACGTCTTTGGGCGCGACTGTTGAGTCTTCTCTCTTGCATTAGCTTTATTTTTCATCTGCCTCGTTATCAGCTCTTCTATAGGATCTTTGTCCGAACCAGGTCGGCTTTTGACTATTTCTCGCTGTCTGTCGCGATATCTACGCAGTCTTTTCTTCATCTCATTCTGAGATTTACGAATCTCGATAGCTGTGCTGTGTTTAAGTGTATCAATTGAAGCGATAGTGATTTCGAACATCCTCTGTTCGATCACGTTGGCTCTTTGCGAGGCTCTATCCCTGTCAAGATCAACTTCATCCATGATGGCCTGGCTTCGATGCACTGGTTGTGGCCGATGATACTGAAAAGAAAGTGAATAAACGATGAACCAGACGAGGTTAGTACATTTAAAAATCTGTTTATATTGCAATAATCCAAATACAAATTCCACTTTTACAAAAATGAGCGACAAAGCGATTATTGTAATGAAATGCACTTTCCTTGACATAAAATACACGGTGAGATAGACGACAGAATATAAAGTTTTTAAACTAACATGGACAGGAAATGCATATATATGTAATAAAAAGGACAGCTGGAAAGACAGTTTAACCGTTTATAATCTATACAAATGTGTATGCTGTTCATGAGTACAAAACCATTAATAATACAACCCAAACAACAAAGTGCCGTAACAGTCAAACAATTTATTTTGAAACGTAGAACATCAGTCATAAAGTACTATAAAGTTATATTCGTGTGTGTCATATTTTGTATTTTTTCTCGACTAGTGGACTCTTGGACTCTTGGCATATTTACCATATTTAAGGGTCACCAAGTGTCCGTCCAGCGAGCAAAATTAACAAATTCATCTTTTCTTCTTAGATACACACAATATGACATAACAAAGTTCTGTTCGCATTTGCCAACAAGTTAACAAAGTCACGCCGTTATTAATAATTATAGCGAAAACATGCAGTTGGGATTAAGTGAACTATATTCAAAAATAATTCTAAATGCGTATATTTCTTTGCTTAAATAAAATTTACTTGAATAGAGGTCGAAACCTTATGTAATTAGAAATTCATATTGACTTCCTAATGTTGTATTAAGTTGTTTTACCCTCCCTGTGAATAATTTTATAGTAAACGGCGACGTTTAATATTTGCCTAGATGAAGAGTGTCTTGTGTAAATTTGACATAAATTATGGCGGTAACTCCCTAACAGACAATCAAAGAACGTCACAAGCACTTCAATGGCAAACAAGTCGGATGGATTGTGGAGGGCAAACAAAGCTTCATCGGCAATACTTTTCATTTAAATGAAGCGTGTCAAATTTAATACACGTAATTTTTAGATAGACCGAAATAGACAAAAGGGATTATATTTTCAGTAAATCTACCCCTCTAGTTTAACACTTGAAATATTGATTTTATATCAAAGGCTCACACTTGAAACTTTAAAAACATTTAAATAGGAAAATCAATGTCCATAGTGCAGCGAATGTATTTGCTTTTTGATAAGTATTATTAAATGTTTAAAGAGCATTACTGTCATTCAATTTGCAGACGGCTACAGTTCACAAAAATAAGCTATGTTGATAAAATGTTACTTATGTAAACTAAACTGGGGAGTTCTTAATTAGAGAAAAATGTTTCGGGATCGTGAAAAGATTTTGTTCTTCGCCCAGAACGAGACTTAAGTGCACGCGTGATGGGGTTAGGCTGTCAGAGGAGTTACAAGTTGGTAAATCTAATTAACATTTACTAATACTGTTTTATGAAAAAGCATTTTATCATAACCGAATAAATTAAACCAATACTCAGCAATGAATCTGTGCCAAGAAGGCATAATAAAACTCCATTATAAAGACTAAGCGTTTGCAGTTATAATAAAAATTACTTTTGCAATATATGAAATTATTTCCTCTAAAATCATATGTTTATGTCTTGTTTGAGTTGGATAACTTAGGTTAAGGCCCACATATAGCCAAACTATTGCGCCAACTAATATGTAAACATACTCATTTCTTTTTAGGGCCGTGATTTTATTACTTAACTTTTTGTTTCATGACGATAGGCTTCAGTAAAGTGCCATATATGCTTGGACTATATTGAAGTAGGAAGTGGCCGTCCTAAAGGTCTACTCTTGCTTTGAACTCGTACTTTATATTCATTTACAGCAGAGTAGACTTCAGCGGGTATATTGACTTATGTGAGTAAAATATTTTAAAATGTTGATATACACTTAGATAATCACTTAGCAAATTACAGTCCTGTGGTAGAATGGATGCATAAGAAAACAAAAATTAAAAAAATAATGAAATATGTGTTTCCGAAATTGTGTAAGAACTATGCGGTGAATCTCCGGGCATATTATTTCAATTAGATTAGTTGCAGTTTATAATCTAACATCGTTGAAGTAAAATTTCACGTCAGACCTAGTCAAAAACTGAATACTGACTTTTACGTTGACCAAACTGTATCCAATATTAGAATATACGGTGACTTGCACATCCAACAAAATCGACTAACTTTGTAATAATGTTTTACTTGGCGCCCCTTGCTTGTATTTGTGGAGAACGAACACAAATAAAACTATTAAGAAGAATTATTATCGTGACTAGTAAAAATATTGATTACTGACATATCCTGTAAAAACTCAATTAATGAATATCCTTTCTTGAGAGGCCCTCTGGTCGGGCTTAATCTATCAGTTTTATAATGTTTTTGAAATGCAATTCACCTTCGAATGCTGCCAGAAGAAGAGACATAATTAAGTTCGAAATTAAAGATATATACATTCCAATTAAAGATATATACATTTATTATACATCAGAAATAAACACTACAGGGTTCAATTATTGATGATAAATGAACATACTTCATCTGTAAATGATTTAATTATATAAGTAGTATTTTTTACTTTTTGCTTACATTTTCATAAAAAATACGAGGCGTATAAAGTAAATGGATTGGCAGCAGATGACGAGAGCTGACTGATCGAGATATATATTATTTACCTAGCCACGATTATTTCTTGCTAAGGAGGTCAATAATTTGTTATTGAATGATCAAGTGGGCGCTACAGGGCATAACTTCTTGAATATTTGATTGCGATTTTCGACAAACATTCTCATTACACTCAATTATTTATCGTCGCTGATTCCTTCTACAGCCGTAATGAGAGTATTTGTGTATATGTACCAACTTTTCAGCTTACTATTTTCATGACGAACATTGAGATGTTTTCATCATGTGTACTAGTATATTGATTTGTTGCCCAGAAAACGAGATGGGTTTTGCGCGTTAAAATGAATTTGCTCGTTCGCATTTGAATGGTCCCGAAATATTTACATTATTATTTCTGAAATTGTTATTGCCCTGCTCCAGCTTCTCCTGCTGCATTTGATGCTTTTGCTGCTGCTGCTGTTGCTGCTCTTCTGATTCTGCCGCTTCTTTGTGTTGTTCTTTTTTTTTTGGGGGGGGGGGGGGGTGGGGGGGGGGGGGTGGGTATTTAATAATTATCAAAATTGCCAGGTTAAAGTAAGCACATGACGAACTCCAAATCAAATTTGGGTCCTTAAAATGTGGAATGGCAGTTAGTTCGAACAGTGACAGCCTTCATACACGTAGTTGTAAAAACATAAAATGTCCTGCAATTTGACTCCTCGCTTTATTGATTTCCCGTAATTAACTTCAATTATAGGTTTAACTATATCAGGAAACTATAATAAGATATAATTGGAAATACGTCCCGGATATGTATAAGGGCGTATGATTTAATGATTTAACAAACCGCACCTTCCAGGTAATATCTGTATGCTGTTTAGATGCTGTTCAAACATGGGCTATGATCGATTTTTTTCATGTCAGTTAAGAGGAAATTTGATACCAAAGGATGAATGTAGAAACAAAAGGAATAAAATTATGTCCTTATATTGGCATTAATTGCCCTTGCAATGGATTATTTTTCATATTTGCACCAGCTGAGAATTATTTAAAAAAAATAGATTCCATAGACATGTTCCTTGAAAAAAATATATATAACATATACGTATGTATATTTATGCACAAAATATGTGCTACTATTTGTCCATTATGGATGGATGAACGGTATATGACAGTTATACCTGTACCATCCTAACTCTACACGTGTTAAATTTTTACATCATACGTGCATACCGCATATTAATTAGGTGTTGTATCGCTTAGGCTATAACATACCTGTTACGTTTATGCAAATAAGATACTTTATTTGAAGTTTTTTTTTAGAAACGTATCTGCAAACTTCATGTTTCTCATCTGTTTTCGAGATTTTATTTAGATAATAGCAACCGACCCATTCTGTCCAATAATTTACAAAACAATACAATAAACAATATAATACGAATATAATTAGTTATTTATTCGAGTTTACGCAATGTTAACATAAGAAATTAATGATGTTACGACAGATGATCTCTGTATATCGTTCATCTTTATTGAGTACCACCGATGAAGTATTAATGAAATGGGGCTGGGGGGGGGGGGGGGGGGCGTTCAGCAATTACGGGAACTAACAAGCCATTATATACATTATATATACTATACAATATGTATAATGTGCAAAATGGTTTAGGGGCGACCGGCGCTGGGTGTCTGGTGATAATACATTCACGCATGGGATCTTTTTATCTTATATAAATCTTGAAGTAACCAGAACGGTTATGATCAACAACAAACCTCTTCTTATTCACTTTCATTTTAACCCTAGAGGGATCTGATCGCTTTTAATCAAATAATAATAGTTAAGTTTTCTTACGCTAGAACACATCTTAATGCCAAACTTTATAAATAATATTTTGATTAGCTACTTATGCGTTCTGTTTACGCCCGATTTATTGGATTAAAGAAGCTTTGACGAACCAGTGACTGTTGTTTTAATAACTATGTATAGTTCCTTTAAGGTTAAAATGTGTCAGTTGAAGACTTTTCAAGGTCAAAAATGTAAAACATTATTGTGTAAGCTTTCTGAGTTCTGCATTCACGTTATATAGTAAACAATTCAGAAATACTTGACTGAGCAGTGCGTTATTAGGAGTTGATAACAGTTGTTTAAATATCTTTTAGAGGTTTAGATATTATGTATTAAAAATGAGCTCAGCTCTGAAACTCACTGTAAGGTCATTGATGAGCTATAATTTGATTTGCTTGTGCGCCCTCTCTATGGACGATTTAATCATTAAGAAAAGACGGACTTGCTCAGTTTAGTTTTATGATATTTGTTAGTTTTATAACTACTTGTAGTTTCTTTCGATAATTAACAATGCACATTTAGCTCACCGTTAGAACGCATTAAACATGTAAAGTCGTGTTATTGGAAAAAGTATTTGATCAGCTTCTCTGATCAACAAAAGGTTCCTATGTTCACGGCTAAGTCAATCATATAAAACATTTCAATACTTTAATCAATGCCCAGCCTTGGGCCAATGGAGACTAACAATGAAGGATTGTTTTACGGCATCTGCCGAGCAAAAGATTATTGTTCTAAAATCCACCGGAATTCACCGAGCGGATTTGTCGCTTTATGATGCTGACGTCGCGTGCTGACACAAATATTGATTAACAGATACTGTTTCAGTGGGCGCACGAGCTAATTATATCAGGTTATCAGATTTTAAGATAAATTAATCATATCCATGCAGGTCCATATTATATCCAAGGGTAAGTACAACTACCCACTTACAAATACAAGTAGCTAAGTACTATTTACAACAGCTTATTTAATAGTATATTCTTCTTCTTCTTCTTCTTCTTCTTCTTCTTCTTCTTCTTATTATTATTATTATTATTATTTTTATTATTATTATTATTATTATTATTATTATTATTATTATTATTATTATTATTATTATTATTCGTTCATAGCTTTTAAGTTCAAAACAATAAATACCTGTTATATGATAAGTCATGAACATGATAAAATGGTTCAAAAACAGAAGGCGTTTCAGAGAGGTAAATGTACTTTTTAATATGCATAAATAGAATACATTTTTATGTTTTAAGGAATGCTAAAAATTTATTTATTCATCATGTGTAAAGATAAGTGGCTATGAAGTGTAAATTTATGTTTAAGCGTATATAATTCACTTTCATTTTGAGTTTCTGTTTAGTTTGTATGTTCAATGCGACAGTGTCCGATTTGACTGCAAAACCGGGTGATAACTGAAGTCCAACCTATCTGAAAAACGTTTTTGTGTGTTTTTGTTCTGCTTGTTGTTTTCTAGTGGTTTTCAAAAGTAGGCCAACAGTTACTTCAAGTGTGTTGTTTTAAAATGTAAACATTACAGTAATATTTTAATAATTTTCTTCCGTGTAGGAATCGGAATAAGACTTGCAGTTATTTGCGGTTAGTTTCTAAAAGCTTCTTTTAACCAAGGCCAAACATTTAATGTCATTGTGAGGCTTCTCTGGTATAGTCCATTGCCAATGGGCTAGTTTACACTTTTACTAATTCATGTTTACTTATAAGCGACAAAGGAAGTTATCTGACCACGGTTTAGATGTTAGACCAATATTTAACGCACGAGAATGAGCTTAAAATGGACTTTCTTGGACATTTCTTCTTATTAATTTTTTGCAGCAAACAGATCATTATCTTATATTATCTGATAGCAAGAAAAGGCAATATATGTATTAACAGTTATAATTCAAGCAGCTTGTTTTACTGGTTGATTATAATTTATTAACAAACCTCTCTGACATGCCTTGTTTGTGAATCATTTAACTCAAGTAACCAAAATCTTATCTTAAAGTTTACGAGTATCATCACTCATATTTACGTTAACATTTAAACAAACAAACCCTTGTCCTGTGTCTAGACCCACGACCAAATCGCATTTAAAACGTAAAGTACAATATATTGCAAGCCAGACGAAATAAATATTTCACTTTTTATGCTGTATAACCTTACAGCTGCTTTTATGGACAATGAATGGTAGATATGTGAATATACGGTAGCTTCCATTTAGTTTATGAATTTCTAAATCAAAACATATTCGAAAAAAATATCGTATACCGGTAAATCGATAATGATGCTTTCAAAAATTGATGTCTGGAACGCCGGATGATGACCCGATATGCATTTATCATATTTATGTCTTAGTTGTTAACTTAATTCCTCTGTGTTTAAAATAAAAAGTAGAATAAATAAAAGAATGAAAAGAAGAAATCGTACATTACGCTTTTAATGCGAGAACAAAACTTTGTTATATGTTTCGGCATTTCGGAAGATAAATAGTAAACATATATGTCGATCCAATTTGTAAGATTTAGCACCTATTTCAATTTCAATATCTTCAATGTGAAACATATCGCCTCGGGGTGATAAATTGAAACATTACTACAATGCTTCGTATTTCTTAATGTAATGAAACCAGAAACAAATTACAGCTCCTTTGTGCATTTGTATACACTCGATTTAATAGCAAAATCACGACGAAAAGAAAGTATAATTCGACAGTAAAGCTGAATTACATAACGCACCAAATCGTCTTGCGGAGTCGTTGTATTTGTGTAAATTACCCCCATAAAGTAAGATAGACAAATAGTTTATGTTCTATTGCAACGACGTATGTATTCATTGTCCCCTTTAAGTCTCGGTGCTGTCAATCCGAACATTTCAATTGCATCTGGGATTTCCTTCTAATTTATCTTAAAAGTTCTTCGGCCCTGAAATGTGTGATTGCTAGGTAAATAATTTGATCTTACCAGGGTAAAAAATTGTAAACCCGACCTGTAGACAGTAGGGTTATTTAATATCAATTTTCAATACGATCGTTAACATGATAGATTGTTAAGTACGGGGTCTATTCACATATAGAAAGGTGACTTATTACGGAAGAGGTCTACTTCAGACTGAAGTAGTAGATATGAGTCAACGATTTTACATTGACGCGGGGTATAAGATAATTATTGCATATTTTAGAATGTCGGTCTTTAAGATTCGTAGATACAAGTTGTAAATTAGAATATATTGGGTTAAAGGACTGGGTGAAATGACTCAAGAGTTGAAGATCCTTTCCAAAGTGTATATAACACTTTGTGCATTTAACTATATATACACGTATCACCACAGTGTGCTGTATCCGATTTAAAACGAACCATACTGCACTTTTTATTGGATACATTTAAGCATGTGTTTTGACCTTGTCAGTCTTACAAAATATATTACAATCACTTGCCCAATTACCTTTCTCATCACTTGCACTCTGTGTGGGATAATATTTTAACTTTTTTTCTAAACACCTGATATTGTTTCTAGGCGCCCATATACGTTATCATACTGTTGTATAGCCTAAGGACTTTGCACCTGCACTCTAAGTGGGGTAAATGTATTTTTTACCTGCAAACTATGGATGTCGTGAATGTACATAAATTATCATTTTTGCGTTGTACGCATTTTATAAGAACTTAACTGCACTCCCGTTGGGATAAAATACAAAAAAAAAAATCCCATCAGATTGACATTTTCACATCAAAGCTAAACAAAGCACATGGCAGACTTCAAAGCTAATTGTCGACAGGTATTTTTTCAGCCCAGTCTTAAGTGCATCAAATATGTTTAGATAGGGTTCTTTATTAATTGTTATCAGCACTTGGCAATATCAATCAAGTTTTTCACGTCAACAAAGGTTAAAAAATCAGATCTTAGACAGTCAAAGAGATATTCCCGATCCTTAACTTGTGAAAAAGCTATACCAAGATAGTTGCATAGCGTTAATTTGCCAGATTTTTGTTTTCATTGACAAAATAAATTTCCAATGTAAACTACAAATCACTGAAACCAAAATTTTCACTCACAATAATGAGCAATTTATATGCAACATTAATTAATGTGCACATCAAGTTCAACTTTAAGCCTGCTATGCAAAAATTGGTCAGGTTTGTGCCAAAAAGTGTCGATCTAGATCATTCAACTTTTGCTGAGGGATGTCTGATCAGGATCTGCATGATTTCCTCCTAGAGCTCTGGCAAAAGGTCGCGATATTTGTGTGTATAGTTATAAGCAAAGAACTAAGATTTTGTGTTGGCTATTGACAACTGTAGCGTAATAAATGTTAAAAAGTGCGTACATTTAGCATTATACGTAAATGTGATTTTTAAGTTGTTAATGCTAAAAAAAGGAATCAATTCAAACTTAGAATCTTGAGAGAGTACAGTATTTGAAGTGTTCAACCTTTACTCTCTCTGGCAGACGATGGTTCCATTAAGACCTTATAAGCAAATATTTCTCCCGCAATACATTTTGTCACTATATAACATGTCAATTATCTTTCATTTATTTCTGCATCAGCATTAATGTTAAGAGTGAACAATACTTCAACAAAACCAAAAATTTAAGCCAAACTATAATGACAGTATATAGCCATGTATGGTTTTTATTGTACTGAAAACAATATGCACTATACCGATTACATAAAACATACGTTTAACTGCATTATATTTGAACAAAATAAGACCACTTGTATATACCTGTATATACATACTTTGATAGCTGCTATTAAACTTGGTTCGAAAAGTACTTCCGCTCACAGGTACTTGAAGCATATCGATTAAAAATCATTTATATTCTTCCAGAAAACAAGGGAACAGTGGCCAGGAGGTTAGAGTCGCCGACTTGTATTCCCCAGCCCCTTGCCGCGAGGGTTCGAGTCCCAGTTGGAGCGAGAAATTTCATGCGGGGAGGTTTTCCAGCGCAATCCAGTGGTTTTACCGAGGTTGAATACAGTCGCTAAAAGGCGCTGAAAGATATTGTCACCACAGGCATGACAGATGGTTATGACTTGGAAGATATGTACACAGATATGTGCATAATAAACTTACGTTGTTATCTTATGTCTAAGGCAGTCGTTGCCCGGGTTTGATAATTTTATAAAAAACAAAAACTAGAAGTCTGTTTACCAAGTTGTTTTTGTTAGCATGTTGTTAACAGATTCGAAGAACAACATCCTGTTGTATTTACAAAGAATTAAAATACCAGCGAAGAATCAAATCTTGCTGTGGTAGTCATACATAGATTTTAGAAAGTTTCAAAAATATTCTGCAGTAAGTATTGCGCAAAAAAGGGCGTTTCCGTCTAATGATGAAAGAGAGAGAACTAATGATAATAATAATAATAATAATGATAATAATAATAATAATAATAATAATAATAATAATAATAATAATAATAATAATAATAAAAATAATAAATAAATAAATAAATAAAAATAACAATGATAAAAGTAAGAGTAATAATACAGATTTATATGAACATAAAAAGACATCACACTTACTTCTTACGTACAGAGATTTAGCCTTCTACTGTGATTCCTCCTTTTGTGGCGTATGATCGATAAGCACCAGGGAAGCACAACCACTACCTCGCGGATCAATCACTCAAAGTTAAATACTCGATTAAATTATTTAATTCGACAAATGATGGTAAAATACGATTATTGTGGAAGACCCTCAATACAGCATTCGTTGGCGTTTGAATGTAATTTCCACATAATGGAGTACCTCGGCATTAAACCACCCTTTCAACTAGACCTAGCCGATAGCTCCATCGCTTTATATAAGGGGGGCTATAGCACTGCGGTCCGTTGTATTTATACACGTATATAGGTATTTTCTGTAATGATATAGCCCGCAGTAATTACACTCTAATAGACATCTGTCGTCAGGTTCTATTGATAAAAGTTGTTTCTTTTGTGGATTCCTAGCCATGCATGTACAACCACGAGCAGTGTTATGTAGAATTCACGATTAATATCACATATAATACCATAGATTAATTTAGCTGTAAGTAGAACCCGATCGTAATAATAACTTCAGAAGAGAGAAGCTATTTGAATCAAAATTTTCGCTTCGTACCCATTAACTTCCTATCACTAGACGTTGTGTATTGAACTGTGTCCTTAGTTTTTTTTTCAAGCAGCTTTCTTTGAAATTGATATGCATATGTTCAATCTCGATTATCCCATTTAGAGTGCCCATCTAGCTGTAACATGAATAAACATATTATCAACCGTGGTTGAACAGCTCACCTCATGCTCTTATTATTAACATAACGCATATGTCAAGCGTAAAAGAAAACATACTAACTGACAAAGTCAACTACATTTGTTAACTCAATAAATTTACTATTCTAAAGTATGAAGTGGAGGTCAATTTAAGTTAGCGATTAACATAAATGTGCTGACCGGTAAGCAGCTTCAATAATTATTAACATATATTACCCATTGATCTTACAACCGAACACACACAATATTAAATCTTAATCGAATACAAATACATGCTGTGATAGCGACAGACACCTTTAGAAAATTTAGTTCAACAAAGAAGGTACAGCGGAAACGCAAAAGCTGCTTGACAGTCTTTTAACCGAGTCCTAAAGATTATGGTGTTACAGCTATTCAGAGAGGAAACACAGATGCGGAGTGACAGTCTTGTGACCGAGTCCTAAAAGTATACTGACACAAGAAATCCAGAGAGTAAACACAGACGTTGCATTACAGACTTGTGACAGATTTCAAAAAAACTATTACACAAGAAATCCAGAATGGAATAACAGACTGCGGCGCTAAGGCATCATATGCGAGTCCTGTAGACACGAGGGATTCAAGCGAAAACGCCAACACATGATGCTTGAGCACCGTGACAGAGTCCGTTTACCAAATAATGACTTAAAAATCACAACCGCAAACAGGAGACACTACGTGACAACACCAGTTAGATCTATCGCATGATGACCAACCATGCTACTGAGGAGCTGATAATTGAGCCTATGTTTTGTGTCTTATCGCTGATAAACAAACAGATCCGAGCTTTAAGACAAACATACAGATAGATAGCAAGAGATGGCTATGATAAACAATAGTCGCGTCAGCACTCATTCATCAACAGATAATACCACCGTGCTGAGATGAGCAAATGTTGGAAGATTTAAATAAAGAAGCGCGCATGTTAAATTGTTAGTTTATTCAATAAAAAGGGGGCGTACGTGTTAAATGGTATGTTTATTCAAATCGCATAGGGTTTCTGCCCATTGCAAAAAGACAATGATATGTTCAGGTAGTGAATAAAAACGGGTTAGTAATAGGGTTGTACTTAAGCGACCACTCCACTAAAAGGACCACTATACACCTGAAAACTATTACACGTATAAATCTAACATACTTTAACTAGTAGTATAGTTCAGTAGTAATAATAATATTAAGTAAAATATTATTTTTGCCTAAATGCTTTGAAGTTTAAGGCTAATGAATAATTAAAACTCGTGTAGCAAATAGTCGATATCTACTTTCAAGACTTCACCGTTTAACTGACCACCTTATTGCACTTACCGTTTTGACATGGTTATTTGTCACATGATTATTTGATCAAGAATGTAATTGGGAAGATCCTGTAAATTGTGTGTAACTTCAATACGTGGTTGTCTTACTGCTTCGTGACTTTCTGTGAGGACATGTATGATGAATATTGAATAAAGTTAATGGAGAAACACATGGTTAGCACTCGATACAAGGAACACCTGGGTATTGCAATTATCTTACCCATGAATATCGAAAGTAGACTTTATCAATGTATATCAATGTCAATTGGTTTTTGGTAAAATCGATGTTATTTTTGTTTTTTCTCGTTTTTCCCCCAATAGCCTTTAAACTAATGTTAACCGAGTAATTAGAAATAGTTGATATTCTGTTTACCTTTGTGAGGTCTCTTTCCTACAAGAATAGCCGCTTAATGTTTAAAAGATTATTTTATGTTTTGTATGATGACTATTATAACCACTGTCTTAATGCACGCTCGATGGCTGGATTACGTAGACAGTTTGTCTAACAACAACACGGATATACAGTTTCGGAACACGGGACTGGCACGTGTACATAGTGGTATGTATTGTAACGCAGGCCGGCGCTCCCCAACGGTCACCCATCCGTACACCGGCCACGGTAACCGTTGCTTAACCGCGCAACTCGGGAAGCCGCTGAAACCGCGTCGCTAAAGAGTTAACCCAGCAGCGAGGCTGGTTTGAAGCGCTTATATTTCTACCTCTGCGGTCGTTACATTACTCCCCCTCCGAGAAGTCTCGTCCCGAGACTTGGCCTGGGAAGTTCCGTGAATGTAACGCAGGCCGGCGCTCCCCAACGGTCACCCATCCGTACACCGGCCACGGTAACCGTTGCTTAACCGCGCACCTCGGGAAGCCGCTGAAACGCGTCGCTAAAGAGTTAACCCAGCAGCGAGGCTGGTTTGAAGCGCTTATATTTGTACCCCTGCAGTCGTTACATTACTCCCCCCTCCGAGAAGTCTCGTCCCGAGACTTGGCCTGGGAAGTTCCGTGGGCACGCAACTCCAGTCCGGCAGTTGACTATCCCATCGCTGCCACCAATGTAACGCAGGCCGGCGCTCCCCAACGGTCACCCATCCGTACACCGGCCACGGTAACCGTTGCTTAACCGCGTAACTCGGGAAGCCGCTGAAACCGCGTCGCTAAAGAGTTAACCCAGCAGCGAGGCTGGTTTGAAGCGCTTATATTTCTACCCCTGCGGTCGTTACAGTATCCACAAGCGGTGTACGAAACTAGTTACCAGTGGGCTAACTGTTTTTTGTTTTAAATTCTCAGTACTCAGGAATGAGAGGCGTGGTTATTAACGTAAACAAGTACAGGCATTTGGTCTAAATAAGAGTACCACCAAATCCTTTTGTTCTCCATGAGTGTATTGTAATTGTCTTCGGTTTTTAAACGATTTTCCGCTTTCAGTTCTGTTGAAACATGAGCAATTAAATTATTCCAAATTATGTTTTTCTTTTTTACAAGTATTTTCGCAATATTGTGAAAAGTATCTGTAAAACGTTCACGTTCTTGGGAAAAAATGCTGACCACTGTAGGTTTTGCCAATACAAATGTACAAATTCTATAGAAAAAATCTTGAATTAAACGCATTTTTAAATCGCACCCACCGCACCACCCAAACCCCTCCTCAAATGTGGACATCACTAAAGCTTATTTAATAATGTCATCAGGGAAGCTAGGTACTAACATGTTAACAAAGATTAGACGTTTACAAATTTCAAGACTGTTTTCTTTTCACCCCTTGTTAAAAATGTTTTTTTAAATATTCAAGAAATCCCTCAGGAACTCAGAATTAGAGCTCTGTTACAACCCGTTTAGAAATAACTCCCCGTTCTGCAAAAACTAACAAGCTAAGTCTAGGATTCGTTGCAAAATGAGATGTTGCAAAAGGGTGAGTGGGGATTAACTTTGTTGAAAATCTGAACCTTCCCCTTTTGCAATAGAACTAAGTCTAAAACATAACTTTTGGATAAGCAGAATAGTATTCAAGTATATTACATTCAATACAGTTCGAGTATCATCTACAACGTGGTTATCAAGTAGAGTATCTAACGTTTCTAGATCTCCAGTTGAACCAGTTCAGTTTGTTAAAAGATATATGATTGATGTAATGCTTTATTGCTAAATGTATATAACGTTTCTAGATCTCCAGTTAAACCAGTTCAGTTTGTTAATAGATATATGATTAATGCTTTATTGCTAGATGTATATAACGTTCCTAGATCTCCAGTTGAACCAGTTCAGTTTGTTAATAGATATATGACTGATGTAATGCTTTATTGCTAAATGTATATAACGTTTCTAGATCTCCAGTTGAACCAGTTCAGTTTGTTAATAGATATATGACTGATGTAATGCTTTATTGCTAAATGTATATAACGTTCCTAGATCTCCAGTTGAACAAGTTCAGTTTGTTGATATATATGATTGATGTAATGCTTTATTGCTAGATGTATATAACGTTTCTAGATCTCCAGTTGAACCAGTTCAGTTTGTTAATAAATATTTGATTGATGTAATGCTTTATTGCTTAATGTATATAACGTTTGTAGACCTCCAGTTGAACCAGTTCAGTTTGATAATAGATATATATGATTTATACAATGCTTTATTGATAAATGTTTTTATTGGAGATGTATTTTTGTATTTTGGGTTTAACGGCATGCCAATGCTTAACTTGACACTTAACATGTCATACGGCGCTGAATACAATGAAGTTTAATGTCAATAGGGTATAATCAGGTTAAAATTCAAATAGTTGAGTAGAAATATAAAACAAATACAAGGTTAAAATAATAGGACTTATAATTGAATACAGGTTAGTATATTGGAGAACAGGGGTGACTGTCAACCCACCTGCAATACACCTGACAATAATAACTGGAGGAAGATAAGAAGTGTTAAAGTATATCACATTCAGTCAAGTTTTGATATTATTAACAATGTGGATATCTTGAAGAGTATATGAACTTTCCTTTATTGCAAATGAAGACTTATTCTGCAGAAAACATTTCAAGTCATGTCATAGAACTCTGATAGACTTTTAGTCAAATTAGATAAGATTTAATAAGCATTTGCATTACATCTTATTTAATATGATAACTTATCATCAATATTATTATAATTGGCCACTAACTGTTACACCAGTAGAAACTGTTCACTTAAAGGCATGTTAAGCGAAAAGCTACATCATGTAACTTGTTGGATTTTTTAACAACTAAAGTTATCTTTTGGTCAACATTTTTTTTTTAAAAAAGGACTTTGTAGTTGAGCTGGCACCCTGCATCAAAGATATCCAAATAAATGAGCTACATTTTATTCAAGTAAGCATTTTTTAATTGTGTTGACTTGCTTAATAGAAAGCTGATGTAACTTCAGCAGGTGTATTTTCAGGAGTAAGTTGATTCTATTCACTTGAATGGCCATTTTATGAAATATTTTGGATAGTATACTCACAAAACATTGCACATAGATTGATTATATCCATATCACTATTTCTTTCATTTTGTACTTTAAACATACTTTGTCTTAAGATTATCATGTTCATAAGACACACCATAAAACACATTTACATACATTTATTCATTATAAAATGAGGAAAAAATAATGTTAATTGTTCATTGAAATCAAAGTGATGTGCACATCTTTAATAATAAAAACACCCATAATAAAAAAAGCTTACAACTTGGACAAGGTGTAATCAGTACAATACCTTACAAATTATGTAAATAAATAAAGACTACCAGCAAAGTTGATAAAATCAGACAATATCACAAATAGCAGTAAACAATGCTAAAAAATAATACATTTAATCTTAACTTGACTTTAATAACAACTGTTTTTAAAGTGATTGTTATATTAGTGAAATTAATTAATGTGTATACATAATCATTTTATTTTGAATTGCGCCTATTTAATAAATGTCCATGCTTAAAAAATCTGAAAAGGGATCATTTATAAGTTGCAACAATTTTTTTTAACAGTGGTATTATTATAAATGGAAGAGATGGATTTGGAAAGGGAGATAACCAAGTGCAGCCATTGCAACAACATGATTTGAGAGCTGCACTTGTAAATGTTAAGTGTGAAAGACTTATGTGTACGTCTTTAAGATGGTGAAGTTATCTGAAGTACTGTAAATACTATGGACTTGATAGAGACACTAAAGTTGGACAGGCATATTTGCAGAAAGATGGTGCGACTGTAATATGCCACCTTTCAAGGGCATACAAAAGGGAAAGGATCGATTAAGCAAACTTTCAAGATTATAATTTTTCATCAAAAAAAATCTTTAACTTGACTATTTTTTTTTACATAGTCATTTTGTATTTCATAGAATGTATATATTCCACATGCAATTGTAGAGGTTTTCTCATGACAAATGAATGCAATCTCTAGTAACTTGGTTTTCGCATAAGCAATAGACCAATAACTCAAAAATGATATAAAATACAAGAACAAGACAATGCCATCATAGAGAAGCAACAAACAAGCTCAATGAAGAAGCTCCTCCTATCATAAAAATAGGTAATCTAAATCATGAAGCCCCCAAGTTTGTTTGCTGATCAGTTCTTATTATACCTTAATGTCATATTACCCAAGAAAATTTAAACAAAAAGTCTCCATTTCAATACAACTCTCCTTGTTGCACACTCTATGCACTGATAAGCATAGAATACTTAAAAACATCAAAAAGACATTTAATGGTTGTGATCAATAAATGTTGGTATTTATAACTCACATATTTTTATAAACAAAATTCAGGGAGTTTTTCTGAGACCAAGATATCTGTACACAACCCAGGGCTTGTGAATGTAGTATTTTCCTCGCTTGGGACTTCCTGCTTTCTTTCATTTGAAGTGCTTCTGTAGTAATGTTGCCTACATCTGTGTAGGTATTCATGAATGTTCACATCTCATCTAGATCATCAAGACCTTCCTCCGGAAAGTCTCCTGCCTCAACATTCTCTGGCTTCACGAACCCTCCATACTTTGGGGGACAGCTGAAGTATTGCTTGCCTTGGACACTGAAATGTATAATGTTTATATTTTATATCTAGGTATTAGCTACTACACATACATAATTTTAAATATGAAAATATTTTATTTTCACCCATACACCATCAAACAATAACTATATGTTTATGAACATGCAACTATTTCTAACATTTGGGTCTAAAAATATTTTATTTTCACCCATACACCATCAAACAATAACTGAATGTTTATAATCATGCAACTATTTCTAACATGTGGGTCTAAAAATATTTTATTTTCACCCATATACCATCAAACAATAACTGAAGGTTTATAATCATGCAACTTTTTCTAACATTTGGGTCTAAATATATTTTATTTTCACCCAAACACCATCAAACAATAACTGAATGTTTATGACCATGCAACTATTTCTAATATTTGGATCTAAAATCTGATCATTCCAATTAAAATTCACTTTAAAGATTGTTTAATATCCTTGAGAAAAAGTTTAACATTATTTTATTTTGTCATGGGTGTAAATAATATTTATACACTAACTCAATGAATAATCATAATCATATTTGATTTCTTTTTTTTTTAAACAAAAGCAGTTCTGTTGAAAGTTTTACATCAACTTGCTGATTGATCAAAACAGACAGAAGACATAGATCATGTCTGTTACATTTCTTTGTTGTATTACATAATTGTTCATCTGAAATATCAGATCACATTTACAACAATGAGAGCTTAGGTATGTCATTTCTGGGGGTTTTATGTGCCCGGTGGTCATGTTGTAATGGAAATTACTTTTGGTCGTCTGCGGACTGTTTACAAAAATACCATGGTTTGGAGTTAACTTGCATATAAATTTAATCAAGAAGGATGCAAATTATTTCAGCAAAAACCACTAATAATTAGAGAAATACAAATCCTTACCTGCCATTATTTTTGCCCACAGGTTCATCATATTGAATGCCTACCCAATAACCAGGCTTGAAGTCTACCAAACCTTGAAATTTCAAACAGATGTGTCAGACTCAAAATTACAATATTTCATTCATCAAGAAGGTATACTGATCTACCTGCTTCACTTCAAGAAGTTATTTGGAAATGGCCACAAAATGGTTGCTGGTTGGAACCCACAACTGATTTTACATTTTCTCTGTATATTACAAGGGCATTAACATAAAATATCTCACATTCACGTCAAAATGAAAGTGCTTGGAGAATTCTTGTTTAAGAAAGTAAAGGTCAATAGATTGACCTGAATAGCAATAAGATTTGTTACTGGGTAATACTTTTGCGTTTTCTTTATGACAATAAAATATATTTGCAAGTGTGAGACAAACAACAAGACAAAAATAATGATGTTATTTATATTCATATGCATTAAACACCATCTGATATATGTTATAATTTATCCCATCAAAGAATGATGAATTGGGAATGACAAATCACATATTTACCAGAATACTGCACACAACCTCGTCTAGTAGGCTGGCCTGGTACTTTTACTTCGCATCTGTTCATTTAAAAAAAAAAGAAGGTGGGCATAGTTTATTGGACTCAAAATGTTATTAACTCTTTGCAAATAACTCAAAGATTCATAAAAACATATATATTACAGAAGGCTGACAAAAGCAATAATACTTGATTTCTTCATATGGCCAACTTTAATCCAGATAAGCAAATAAACATCGAGTGAAACCAGTCAAAATAATAACATAGCTTATGTTGAAATTGAAGTGTGAACATTGTGCTGGTTGTAATGTATAACAAAAATTACAACAAGCATGTACCAAGACAGTGGAGCATTCAGCTAACAAAATGTTTTGTTTTTATGATACAAAGAACAATTATGTTTTATTTTGCTTTTATTACAGTTTTGCCTGTCGTTTATTTCAAATACCTATCATATTTACAGCTATTCTACTTAATATTATCAACAAATATGAAATATGTATTTTAGTATTATTTTTACCACAGGATAAAGTTTATGCTTATTGGGTTTATCGTCTCACCAACAATATTTCAGCTATCTGGAGATGATATCCACTTGAAGAAGATATAGTGCTGCCTTCACTGTATATAGCATGATGTGAACACCTGGCATGATAGCACACCCAGTCACATTATCCAGACACTGGACTAACCAGTTGTGAATCTAACCTTATATTTGGTTGAGCTATCGAAGCCAGGGCCTCCCATACTTGGAGCCGACACTCTACCAATTGCACTACCACGTCTGGTACAGGATTAAATATTGTACTTATAATTCTGTACAAATATAAAAGCATATTATCACATGTTAATAGTTATAAACAAGACAGAAACACACCTGTCTCCAACTTTCAGACTTTCACATTTGAGTTTGTCTTGCTCTTCCTTTTGTTTCTTCTCCTCATCTAATCTCTTCTGTTCTTCAGGATCAATCTCACGGAATCTGCCCATTTTGTTCCTTTCTTTGAAGGCCCGAACAGAGTCTGTTAACAAGAAAATTTTATAGACACCAGTAACATATTATACCACAACTTCGGTACAAAAGCTAAATAATTTCCTAGCTAAGCTAAAAAAGATAGTATGGTTATTTGTCATACTGGCTATTCTTTATAATAATCATTCTTTGTTTATCTATGTGTCATTGCTATGTAGTTTTTAACTTTTTAAATAGATAAAAAAAGGAATTTGCAAATGTATGACAACTTATAATGTATAAAAAAGATTATTTAAAAGAGTGACTACAAAATATCCCAAATCAAAGATTGAAAAAAAAATCATGAACCTTAAACAAAAAGATAAGTAACCAAAATACCTGTTCTCTTCTCATACTGCTCTGCTGACAATTCAAATTTCTCTACCTTTGACACATCTTCAAACTCTCCCACTTTCATTGTTGGGTCTACAACCTGAAAGAACACATATCTGTTTCATGAAAAATATAAACAACATGTTAAATTACAAACAAAATAATTATTTGTCAATAACTGGTATTAACAATAGTTAAACAATAGAGCTGACTGGATTATGTTAAGCCTACCATCTTAAAAAAATATTTGCTAAAAGCTTACCAATATATTACCATGTAACATTTACTGTCAAATTAAAGATGAATATTTAAACATACAAATTAAGATACACTGCAATTAGTGTTCAGCTTATTTTTAAGGCAGTTTATTATTCATTTGTGTCACCCAGCAATATGTCTGAGTAGAACCATCAACACACCAAATGTGAAACACCCTCATGTTATGTTTTCACCACAACCTGGGCTCTAATACATGTAATGAGGGGCTTGGTGATCATTTCAACTTACATGCAGCCTCATGCCATCATCTGCTGGATATGATCCAAGTAAGGCATCATCATTATCAAACTTACAGACAAGTTTGTTGTCTTTGTCATACAGCTCCAATTTCATGGAACTAGCACTAGCTCCTGTCAGTAGGACAAGCTTGTCCTGAAATACAAAAAGTAAAAAGATAGTAACTGCAAATTTAAAGGTTTATCATCTTATGATTCAAAGAGAAAAATACCTTAAAAACACTACATTTATCGTAATCACTAATCTCAGGTTATAAAATTTTATTTCCTTGCAGTGTCCGAACAATGGTTTGTCCGAAAACGCTATTAGTCTGAGGAACATTCTAGTAAGAAAAGATTCAGAAAATGTACCTTTAACTGCGCAACAGTTATATCTTTTGGGAATCTTCTTTCACTTCCAAATGAGTTAATTGAACTTGATACATTAAGAGTAACAATACTCTGTGTTACAACAGAAAATTCCCCTGCCATTTGTATCTTATTTTAATTATATCACTACTTAGTCACAACACGTTACTGCAGACGCTATTTATACCGGAAGTTGTTGCGTAATTTCGCACCGTACTGTTTCGTTACACAGGTAAAAATGAAAGAGTCCTTTGATACACATAGCAAACGACACACGTCCATTAACATCACAGTAAATACATTCATGTTGCATCACTAAGAAACTCCTTACATGTAACACAGAGGTTCTGTAAAAATATTTTATTTTTAAGAATTATAAAAAAACGAGAGTTCGTGGGACGCAATGCACGATCAATCTCGCATTGACGGGAACTTGATGGAAAATTTAATTTGCATTTTTAAATTTCTGAAAACAGTATCATTTACCATGAATATTTAATTAAAATCATAATTCAATCACAAAAATAAATTTGCAATAGTTTATAAAATATAGTGTGAGGTCATCACGAGAACTTAAAATCAAAATGGCTTCCTCTGGGAGCCCACAGTGGTATGTTGCAGAAGATGGCTGCATTCCCATCGGAGAGCCAGCCAATGGTGTAACATATCACTTGGCTTTAAACTCAATTATTGTCACTACCGACGAACCAGCTATAAAGATCTACGATGTTACATCAGGTTCCGTTTTACAGAAGTCCAATCTTTCTGGTAAATTTCACTTTTTGACAGTTCCTTCATTTCATTAAAAACGAAAATACGTAAAAATCGATAATGGCAATTAGAAACATAAGAAATGATCTTGATTTATATTAGTGTACATTCATCTTGTGACAAAGGACATATTTATGTAAATAACTTCCTAATTGTAACTCCAGTGTCCCTGTTCCCATAATTTGTATGTTTACATGCCAGCTTAATTGTTATGTCAGATTGTCAGGTGATTATTTCTTTTAACATCATAGTAACAGCAAATATGCTGATAAAATAAGCATATGAATATAATAGATAACTGATATTTAGTGTTATAAGCCAGACTGGATAAATGAACAACATTTTGTTTGGGATAAATGAGAACAGCCCACTTAGCTCATCATTAATATGTATTTTTCACATTGACATTATTTTTTAATTTTGTTCACATTTTATTTTTCTTGTCATATGCTATGTCTTTTAAGTAAATATCAAATATGCATGGCAAAATTATTAAAAAAACAACACTGCGTCAAATTGTAGTATGTAAGGAGAAAAAAATCATTTCCCAGTCTAGGTTATTTTTTTATTAAAAATGACATGAAATGTTAATCTGTAAACTACATTAATTATGATTGTCCTCTGAATTCAATCTCTGAATTCAGTAACACCTATTCCTTAAATAAAAATTGATGTTTACATGAAGACTAGTTAAAGCTGGGTTTGTCGTTAGATTTATTAACACATATTACTGCATACTGATACATTATATTTACATCATAACCTTTTTCTTTTCAGTGTCTAAAGGGGATAGGATAAGATGTACATACCTCCCAGAAAAAAATAAGGTTGCATTCAACAACACTCGAGCCATTGGTGTTCGTTCAGACCTTCATGGTGTGCTGCTTCTAGATACAGCTCTACAGACTCCTGTTGCTAAACAGGAGGATAACATCAAACTAGAGCTTCTTTTAGCAGAGGTATGAGTTTCCACTTACTTATCTGTGTTGATTAATTTCTTACCCAAATAGGGATGCTGGTATGTAGTAGTTTCTATGAACTATTTTACATTAGCAATTGCTTTGCTATATAAGGCAAGTTGTTGACATTATTGTTTAAATTAGGTTGTTTCATTTTATCCAAAAAGGAACCCATTAACAAATGAATACAAACCTATTCCATTTCTGCTATGAACCCTTCACAATTACAGAAAAGTATATTTTCAGCCAGATTTTTCTATAAGCCTCTTTTTTTTAAAATTTATAAGGTGAAACAGGGCTTTTTCAGGGTTTCTTGGGAAAAAGACCCCAGCCCAAATTGGGAATTTTTGACGCGGTAAATAGTCAAATTCGGGAAAAAAAGTGTCGACAAATCAAACCAATTGGGAAATTTCAACATTTATTTTTTTTGCATTAAAGCTTAATCTGCCTTGCTTTTGTGTCCCTGAAAGTGTTACAGAGCTCTTTCAGAGTTTGTTCAGAAAGCTCTGCAGTGCCTTCAATACAGATTCTCATTAAATTGGGAGCTTCTCAAAGAAGTGCATAGTAGGTTCATGGTGCTGAACCCTCTCTTCACAGCTTCTGTGCTGGATGGTATTATGGTCATCATCTACAGAAGTTGGTAGATTCTAGATCGCGTAGTATTTACTATTGTACGACATTTAGTCAGTATAAAAGCCAGTACTGCATGTACCGTTTTTGCTTCATAATTCCTTTCAGTTTTAAATGCAGTCATACAGTTATGGCGAAAATCTTTTTGTTTATAAAATAAAAAATAATTCCTGTTAATTTTCAAGCCAAATATTGATTACAATGTTATCTGGAATGGCTCAGTGACGCATCTTCAACTTGTGTTACGGTATACGGCTGGGTAAGAGTCTATGTTTTCACCGGTTACATTCATACATAAATTCACAGAAAGTAGTTTTCACAGATCAACGATCAAAAGTAAACAAATGATTCGCTTAATTGGAAAAGTCTCTTGATTTTATGGTTTCTTGGTTATTTATTTTTTAAAGGTAAAAGGCATTTCAGTTCAAATGGGAATTTATGAAATTGGGAATTTTTTTTCTTGAAATTGGGAAAAATGGTCGCTACCTTATTCACTCGTGTAATCGCTGCACTTTTTTACCCGATTTTATCGTTAAGGATTTGAGGGTGCGGCCATTCTATAGGTGTAAGGCCTTGGGACATTTTTTCTATAACGATTCTGCCGATTTTTGGGACGCCATGCGTCTAGATGAGCTCTCTAAGTAGGAGGTTGACGGACGATATGAACGAGATAGCGCCGTTCTATGCTTTTGTCTAACCAATGTGAACATATTCCATAATTTATAAATGACTTCCTAGTTTTATCTCTTGTATCATATTTCTGAATGTTTGCATCATCAAACAATTTCATGTGCACACTACCATGCAGATCAAAGGATTTCATAGTAGAGCCGATAAAACAACACAGCTTTGATACGAGGCGACAATCTCTTTGACGAGGTGAAAAATGAACAGGAGCGTCGACCAGTCATGCTGTCTCAACAAAAGGGTTAATTGGTAAACAGTGACTGTATTTTTGACACGTTGCGAATGTATCTAGTCTCAGTCGCACTGCTATCCTGTAGCTCGTGGCGGCATGAAATTAATTTCTTTGATCTACGTCAACAAGTCTGGTATGACAGTACCGATATATCGGGGAACAGTGCACTGTCCTTGTGTACATTCCACCAATCAATAATTTCATGGAGAAATGTAATCGGCAGCTGCTTATAAAAACACATCATTCACTCCCTCACTGTCAAACTGCTCCGATCGATATCACCTTGACAACAGCTTATCTCAGAGTCAGTCACTTGACCTGTGTAATGAGGCAAGTCTACACAGAAACGGCAAATAAATTACAGCTTGGTGTATTTAGCAGACTGAAGTTGAAAGTTTGTTTAAGTGTTTACTGACGAATAATAAGCTGTGTGTTATGCAGAACAAAGGGAAATGTATGTGAGACAGTTAATCGTTGACCGACAGTATTGACGATATAGCGGAGCTCTGCTGTATAAACTGTGCGGCCTTCATATTTTTTTCTTCAAATTTTGCGGTCATTTTGGGGGTGCGGCCATTACATTGAATTAGGATTTTTTCTTCAAATTTTGCGGTCATTTTGGGGTTACAGGCCATTACACGGGTGCGACCATTACACGAGTGAATACGGTATTTGGCATTAGGAACGGGGCCGAATATCGGCCCTGTGAGACAGGCTGAAAAAGCTCTGTGAAATAATCTGAACAGATAATGGGTATACCGGATATTGGGGAAATCATCTAATGGGAATGCTAAAGGGTTATTCACAAAACTAAACACAAGTATTTGCCAAAACAGATATATTAATGATGAGATAAATAAAAATCAACTTCTGTTAAAATTCATAATTTAATTGGTGTTGCAACCATTTTTTTATCGTAATTTCTATGATTTCATGCTAAATTTCACAATTTGGACGGAACTGGACACGTTAAAAAAATGGTGGGAAATAAACACCACAGAGCTAACGTCATTGGCCTTATAATCAGTGATCATTTTATCTCTTTGTCCCGCAGTCCTGTAGCACATTTTTTATCTTAGAGGCAAGAAAAATATGTATGTTCTTGCGGACACATGTAATTTTGACTTGGTAGATGAAGTAATATTACAGTAATAAATGGTATACCTTACATATAGGCACCCATTAGTTATTGTCAGGACCCATTATGTCAGAAAATGTGCATCCAGAGGACTCATAGAGAAAAAAGATAAAATGACCACGGAATAATGGCAGCCTACCTTTATCCACAGTTATCTCCCTTGCGAAGTCAGTTTTGAGTGATTTCCCTTTGGTATTGGGTAGTTCAGGTTTGTTGAGAAAAACGATGATCAGATAAAAAATCGAGATTTATCCATGTGTTCTTAAAGGAATTTCACCGTTAGCTCTATATTCAACTTAGGAAATTGATGCAGAACAGCAGTACAGCCAAAGCTAAGAAGGAAATTATGTATGATAGAGTAAAACTGTTAAAGTCGGAACAGTTTTTCAGAGACTGTATGGCTGGTGTAAATTAAGTTGGTATTTAATCTCGACAGATTGTCCAGTAATACTGGCGTGTTGCGCTTAATTTCGTTATTTTTGTTGTCTTTTTTCATGATTGATGAGCTGCAGATAATTTGTGTAAGCTTTTAATGTAAATGTGCTGGAAGTGAAGTGGTTATTGGAGCAATTCAACTATAGTAATGCATTTTTATTCTAGTCATGATTGAAATTAATTGTGCGGCATGTAGGGAGTTGGCAACATATACAATCTATTTTGGTGTGTGTATTTTTTGCTCATTTATTCTATTTTCATTAACTCATTGAGCCCTACAGCCAATTAACCAGTCATTCCCTAGAGGCATTTCTCCAGTCATCCCCTATACCTGGTGGGGGGTCTTATCTGCCCCTCATGCCTGGTGACACATCTGGTGTGGATTACCGGTCAGTGTAAGATATTGGGGGTGGGTGTATGCACAATAAACATGTCATTTTGGATAAAAGTTTATTTTCACATACTTGCAGCACAGAAAGTGCTTTACACAACCATGTAAATTTTAACACTGTAAGAAAAGAAATACTTCAGAAAAGAAAGAAAATGACTGAAATCTGAAGAACAAGTAAGGTTAATGATATCAAAATTAACACGTTTCAAACGATTAAAATAAAATATAATTTACCTCATCAAGTTTTCTTATGTTTATAACGTAAATAACACTGCTCTAATTAAAAAATTATATAATGAGTAACTTTAAAACAGTCGGCCGTCTTTGATTAAAAGTTGCGATTTACCGATAGTTTGAAAAATAACGCACTTAAACATATTTGATTGAAAACTTCCGCTGTTGATATTTGCAATTCTATTATAATTGGATCTGACGAAGGTAATTTCACATATCCGCCGATACATATGCGTATAAATAGGAATTTTAAAGCTAACAGTAAGGCACATCGCCGTTTTTCTTTGTCTGGACATGATTAATTCATTGTCTTTTCATCCAGGTTACATGAAATTCCAATACATATATTTCAGGCCATAAAAACCTTACATGTGACCACGCTTTTTCCTAATTCACAGCTATTTTCAAATAATATCAGCGTACTCTCAATATAGTTTACTGTATATAACCGAAACCTGAACTACCCAAAGAAGCCCCACCTTGTTTAAGGGAGGTAAAGAGGTAGCGAAATCAAGGATAACTCCGTATATCAGTACCCCATTCTATTTGATGTGATCTTTCCAAAGGAAACAGATATGAGATTATATGACATACCGTAAAGTTTTATAGATAAGACGCAGTTTTTTGCCCCAAATGATGATAAAAAAGTGGGGGGTGCGTCTTATACATGCAAATTAAAGTTTTCCCCTTTTTTCCCAGACCAAAATTGACCCTTAGACTAATCCGACCGCAGAGAATATCGCCGATAGTATCGGCCATAGACAACTGTATTGTGCTATTTTAAGGGAAAGGTTACGTTGTTTTTACCTAAAATTTGACATTAAACATAAAAAGTATACATAAAACAACAATATGCAATAGATATTTGCATAAATATCAATTTATTCTAACAAAATCGGCGAAGTTTCATAATCCGGAAACGGTTATTGAGTTTTAGTGGAACGGGCATATTCATTGACGACGCTGTTATTATCATCGTCTAAGTAATATGGTATTATTCAATTGATCAATTTTGAATTGAAATTTGTTTTATTTTAAATGTTAACTACGAATAATTTTTAAGTTGAAATTAAAAACCCACTTAACAACAATAAAATGTGCATCGGCTATTTGCGCAGACAAGTTTTCACACCTCTTTTGGATGTTAATAGATCGTCCATTATCCGTAAGTAATTACAAAGGTGCATAGAACAAATTTGTTGGTAAGCGGTCACTTAAATAGCATGGTGTGAACATATAAAAGCCTTTAGTTGTTATTTTAAATGTCATTTGTGTGTTTGTCCCATGTGTCGGGAACTTAATTTTATCACAAGCTGCCGCGTGAAACAGGATGTTCTCTCATGTGTAGGGCTGGGATAGCCGCGAGAATACAGGGCTCGACATTAACGGTTGTCCGATTGCCCGGGCAAGTAAAAAGTAGCTTCAGGCAAGTTAAAATTTATTTTAGTTGCCCGATCGGGCAAGTAGAAAAACGACCGATCCTGACTATGAATGGTCTTGACTTTATCTTGTGTCATTTGTTGAATCATTCATTTCATCTGTCGATCAATTGTTTTCCGATCACGCTTCTGCGCATTCGATCCCACGCATGCGCATGCCCAGTTTGGGTTTTTCCACGGCGTTACTTATTTTAGATTGCACAGAAAGTAATAACCGTCTAGCGCGGTTTGAACTCCTGCGTACATGTATTATAGATATATGTTTGAATCATAAAATTTTATAACTAGATATATGACAATAATTTCGATGATTAGGTCTTATTTTTTTTTAATTTTGAAAATAATTCAAATAATGTAAATCTGGATCTACATCTTCGAAACTTTACGACAAACTGGGGATAATCAATGATTAAATTTTACGACTTTATAGAATCGGCTTTTGACAATGAAATTGTCGTCTGCTTTTAAAACTTACAGGTAACATGTCAGATTTATTTAAGTTTGGGTTTACATTTTCCGCGAATATAACTACACCCGAGCACTGAAGTTGTGGTACACTGGAGGTCAGAGGAGCAGACGGCCATTGTTTACAGGGGAAGAGGATTTTGACATTGACATTGAAATTGACTGATTGTAATGTTCGCTGAATTGTTGTACAACCTCTGACTTCAGATACTTAAGGACATACATGTTGCATGTAACGATGACTAAGTTTTTAAATGAAAAGTTTATTGCTGTTTCTCCAAGTTTATTGTTTTGTTAGGAAATCTTTATTAAACACATGAGAATGTAAAGTGAGTTGTGTATTGTAATTAAAACACCATTTTACAACCCCATCTTGCTTTTTCAGTTAAGAAATATAAAAATGACTATTCGGGCAAGTTCAAATTTGGTTCGGGCAAGTATTTTTTTTTCAGTACTTGCCCGAAGGGCAAGTTTGCTGAAAAGTTAATGTAGAGCCCTGGAATACCCTGTCTGGCGTGTAAACGATATATTGGGGTAGAGTGTCATGACGTAACACAATACACACGGTCTCACTAGGCAAACAGTCGCGACATATTATTCAAGACACTTAGAGAATAATAAGCACTCGGCGCAAACACCGATTTACGGAACAATTGGAACATGTTCCCTCGAGTCAAATCGAGCGATGCGGCGACGCGGGAATTTCGTAATGGCGGCCAGATGGATTAGTGAATCGGGGATGCGTCTTGTCTTTGAGAATTTGCTTTTTTCCTTGATTCTAGACCTCGAAGAGGGGGTGCGTCTTATCTTTGTGTGCGTCTTATATATAAAACTTTACGGTAATCATGGTTACTGTCTTTGTCTTTTCAGGGTGTTCAACTTCTAAAGTCTTTGTTGAACCATGAGTTAAGCTGTGGTGATTACACTGACCAGGTGGTAAAAGAGCTTGAGAAACAGATAGAGCTTGCACGCGAGGCTACCAAAGGCAATCATAAGACTACTAAGGTACTTTTTATGCAAAGCATCATGTGTGAGGGGGCACCAATGGCTGTGTGGTAAGACATTTGTCTGGGATCTTCCTCCACCAATAATTAGCTGTACATTGCCACTATGACCATAATTGTGTGATGTAACAGAAAACAGTACAAACATCTTGTGTGATGGGTTGTTCTATTAAAAATCCTGCGTTCATCAATAATGGGTTACATTGGTGAAATGGAAATTGTCTCCCTTGTTAGTTAGTATCCAAGGTATTCCAAACAGTAGGTAGGTCCTTTAAGTTGGAATTCTTGGACTTTATCACCTCTTCTTCTGTACATATTGCAATTCGAACTGTGGAATTTCGTATTTTTACATAAATATAAGCTTAAAATCCATTTGAATACTGAAAAAGATATGTAATTTGAAAAAGAAAATAGAAGGTTTTTTTGATGATGTTTAACCTGGTTATCACAAGAAAGGCTGCAAAGTGAACATATACTCCAAACAGCACAGGCATAAAAACTGAGTAAAACAAATGAAAAGACCTATTTGCATTTAGGGATTATTCAGGGTAGACTATTCATTAATGTCTCTCAATATATAAAGAAGGCGTCCCTGCTTCTATTCGATCTCACAATGAAACTTTATTTTTCTGTCATCAATAATACTATTGGTCCATTTTAGAAATCTTTATTTACTTCCTTGTTTTTACCATTTGTAATTTTAAATAATGAATTACATTACTTTTTCATTTTTGTTATTTTCTTCAGGGATTTTTTCCCCTCAAAATTGGGAAGATAACCCATACCAGCAACATTGGGATTTGTTGGCAAAACCCCTATTATTGGCATTATTTCAAATAAGTATTTAATTAAAAATGTAAAAAAATGATACTTTCTTAATACATCTATGCATTAAAATACCTAAATAACAGTTTGTTGAAATTTAAATGCAAAGACCTTGTTTTCAGATTTAGATTAGAATTCTAAAATATAATTTTGTCCAAATAGGGAATTTTTGTAAGAATTAGAAAAAAAAGTATATTGTTTTCCAGTGCTCCAGCTAGCTTATTTTAGCAAAACTCTTTTTAGATTTGGGTCATCTTGGTACCTTTTTTCATCTGGAGCACGTTTTTCCTATTTGGGTATATGCCTAAATTTCAGACCGACCGCAATAGCTCAAATGGTAGAGCGTTAGTTTGCAGATCGGGAGGCCGCGGGTTCAAACCCAGGCCGGGTCAAACCAAAGACTTTAAAGTTGGTAGTAGCGGCGTCCCTTCTAACGCTTGGGGCTAAGTGGACAGCATTATGCCCGACTCGTCGGTGTCAGTATAATGGACCGGCCAGGTTCAGTCCCTGAGCACCTCATAACTGCCCCTGTGCTATAATGATAGAAATGTCACTGCACAGTATCGGCAAAAATGCCGGAAAATCCCATCCCTGAATTTCAGAAAATGTAAGACTCCATGTTTTATGCACAACATTTCAGTGGGCCACTGTGTGTATATCTACATCGCATGTGGCACTTAAGACTGTCTGCAGTAGTTTGGTGACTGAGATGAAGCGGTTGAACATGCACAGTCCTGGTCTGTCTATTGCCTCTGCTGTCAGTGATCGTCTTGGCTATCTCTTGCCGAACAATGAAATTGTTGAGACAGTCAATGGAACAGTGGAGAGGACTTTGATGTACAGTGAGGCTGCCCGAAGAGAGACCTTCACCAAATGGCCGCATATGAATTACAAGTAAGTTCAGTGAGCGATATAGAATAAATCAGCTTTCATATAGAAATAAATTTCATAATTGTCAAATGATTACTGACACTGTCATCATCTCTCTAATATTATCCATCAAATGTACTTTTATGAAACTTTATCATGTTTTCAGAATTTATTTTAACTATTAGATTGCAGTTCATTATGAACATATTTTTTGAGGGAAATTATTATAAACTTTTAAATAAAAAAAAAAAACTCTTCTAGAAATAAGTCCTATTTCAAATCAGAAATTAAAAGATAATTTTGTATTATCTTTTCATTTATGTCCCAAGTGTTTTTCCATTGGTGGTTTTTACTGTGTTGTACAGGTGGGCGCTACCAGACCCAATGGCCCAGGCAGGTTTCTACCATCAGCCCAATGTGTCAGGGGATGACAGGGCCATGTGCTTCACATGTAATGTTTGCCTTGTATGCTGGGAACCAACAGATGAACCATGGTCAGTCTGACTTTCTGATGGAACTAAATAATAGATGATCTCCTATACATTAAAGCATAATGAATGTGAAACTATAATCAGAATATAGTCTGTATTTTCTATGGTCATCATTGTCAAATTTAACTTTACACTTTCAGGATTTAGGTAAGCCCTGTAGATACATAAAACTAAAATAATCTTCTAAGATATATTTCTTTTAATAGTTTTTTAAAATATATAAAAATGTTTGTTAAAATTGAGTCACAAATCTTAATACGAATGTTGAAGATATTTCTAAATCCTTCTTTAAAACTTTGCCGCTATGTACTGGCAACAGTGCAATCGCTTTAGTCTATTATTGACAAATTCATCATGTTTCTACTCTGATAAATGTTATCAATAAAGTGATTATTTAATTCTGTTTACATTTATTTGCCTATTTCAATAACACAATTTCAAACACACACTGTTTGTCAAAAAGATGACTTCTGTTTGCCAATTTTCCAAACAAAGAATTGCTCGCATTTTTTAATACTCATTAGTGATAGTACTGTAGGGGAGTTCTAAAAAAATAAATGTTATTTCAGTTAATTTTGTTTAAAGTTTGTTGTTTGTTTCTTTTTTACCAAAAAGACATGCACATGCCCATTAATATTTTCTGTGTGCTTACAATCAATCATTTCTTTTATTCTTTAAGGAGGTATCTGATAGTTTGGACCAATTTTTTTTCTCAAATAACCATAATAAGTCATTGTTTTCTGAAAAGATTTTGCAAAATGCTGCTCATTGATATCCTAGATCAGTATGAACAGTGAAACATAAATCTCCATTCCTCATTACAAACAGTTACTTCTTATCTAAGCCACGCTGCAGAAACATCTATTTTTAACTAGAAAAACCACTTGACAAGTCACTTTTGGGATTATGTTATATCATCATTTGGGTAATCTGTTCTGACCTTAGATATTTATTTTTGGCAGAGATCACTTTTGTGCTTAATTATAGATTTGGAATCAGAATTTTTACTGTCTAACAATGTAGGGAGTGTTTAAAACCGTCTTTACTTATACTACTGTATGAGTTTATGCAGAAATTATGCCCTAATTCCCCACAGCAGTGGTAAGGTATTGTTACATATATTTGATATCGGAAAACTGACGAATACCACCTTTCAGGACTGGCTGCAATAGCTCAGGTGGTAGAGCGTCAGCTTGTGGATCAGGAGATCATGGGTTTAAACCCTGTCCGGGTTAAACAAGAGACTTTAAAGTTGGTTGTAGTGGCCTCCCTCCTAACACTTGGGGCTAAGGGGACAGCATTACGCCTGACTCATGGGTGTCAGTATAATGGACCGGCCGGGTTCTTTCCCAGGGTACCTCATTAGTACCCCTGTGCTATAATGATAGAAATGGCGCTGCACAGTATCAGCATAAATGTTGGCAAATCCCATCCCATCCCACCTTTAAGACAGAAGCAAAGGACTGATGAACAGGTTCTGATAGCCACCAGTTGGTATGCAAAATAGCTTTTAGACAATAGTTCAACAAATAAATGAATCAAAATTCCTTGCCGCTTAATGGAATCAAATAGAAACTGAATCAGTGCTTAAAATCATGGTTCTTTATAGGTCACAATTATTTTTTTCACTACTGTTGGTTAGGGAGAGGTTTTTGTTTGTGTAATCATCATTTATTCCATGTTGAATAAAACAATTAAGCTGCAAATACTGGCTATTTCTTTAAAAATTGCTCATTTTCTGTATTTGCCCTTTACAGGTCTGAACATGAACGACATTCACCATCTTGTCCATTTGTGAAGGGGGAACACACACAGAATGTTCCATTGTCCATCACATACAGCACCCAGCCTGCTCAGTCCCATGGTGAGAGTGGAGATAAGATAGCATGTGTGAGCACCACATCCTGTGAGGATTATATGGCAACATCCACCTCTCATGGCAATGTAGTGGTCTGGAACCTAAAGCGCAAGCTCAAGGTAAGTTTTATCTCGATTTTTAAGGTATAATGAAAACACTGGACCTAGTAGCACAATCGGTAGAGGGTCGGCTCCAGGTACAGGAGACCACAGGTTGGATTCCGGGGCTGCAACATGCCAAAGTCATTAAAAATGGTAGTAGTATAGCTCCCTTGCTAACGCTCAAGCAAATGTAAGGGTAGATCCACAACTGATTGGCCCGGTGTCAGGATAATTTGACTGGGTGTGGTATAATATCAGGTGTCCACGGCATGCTATACACAGTGAAGGCAGCACTATATCTGCTTCAAGTGGACACCGTCTCCAGATAACTGAAATACTGTTGGTGGGACGATAAACCCAATAAACAAACAAACAGGTGTTCATGGCATGCTATACAAGGCAGTACTATATATGCTTCAAGTGAACACCGTCTCTGGATAACTGAAATACTTATAAATACAATAAACCCAATAAGAATAAACATAATAAAAAAACTAGGACTGAACTTTAGCATTTGCTTTATGTTATCTGTATAGACCTTTTATAGAAGCTTGTGAATAGATCTGGACACATTTATTTAGAGAAAACAGAATTCTATTGCAATGGAAAAGAAATCACCATGTACACATTTATAAGAGTGTAAATGTAAAAAGAAATGTAAAGGAATTGGCCTTTTCTTTTTCTTTTCAGAAAATTAAAAACATAAAATAGTAAGATACCTGCTGTTGTTATTTAAATAGTGTCTTTGATACTCTGTCCATTTGAATTATTGTAATATAAATATATTTCCAAGTGAATAAAGTATTTTTCTTTTTACCATATTTTTTGCATGCTCATATGTAAAAGAACCAAGATATAAAAACTAGCATGGATTGTACAATGAATTTTCATTTTTCTGTGCAATTCTCAGCGCTACTGCCAGTTTGTGATCATGTTAGAGGACCTTTGTGCTGCGATAAATGTGGACAACCCTGGGCTCAGAGTCTCAGGGACAGAGATAGATGCAGAATTAGATCTTGTTGACAGTCTAGAGGTCTCGCAAACCCAATCGCCCGCACAGACCACCCCTTCATCAAGGTCAGTTTTTATACACACTCCCCAGCCTCCTCCCCCCATGATGCGTAAGTCTATAAAAGAGTTACTTCTTTTATTCTGGAGTATGGTAGTTCCTTGCAAAATGGCAGGGTAGTTGGGCTATTTATCACTTTTTATAGCACTGCTTATTTTATAGAAGTATTTACTGTTTGTTTATAGTTTGTTTGAAATTTAAAAATTAAAATAAATGTTATCATTCAATTTAAAAGTAAATATATATACCTTTTCTAATTAATGTGTGTGTTTCGAAACAAATGTGACAACACTCAATAAAAATCAGAAAGTATATGTAAGAAAGGAGTTTTAAGAAGTTTGGCTAGATATATTTGCTTTTGTCGACTCCTTATACCCTGAAGTTTCTGAACATTTCTTTTCGTGATTTCATGATTTTCTTTTATGTTAATTATTCAGTAGGGAATGCACAACAAGTGGGCCAAAAGAATGCATCAAGGTTGAGGACCAGACTGATGCCCAATCAGTTCCTATGAAGGAGGTCCTGGTTACATCCCCTCCTGTATCATTTTCTGCATGGGAAACCAATGACAAGGATCAAGGGTTCGGGGATGATGCTACAGAGTCCCAAGGTAAAAATAACAAATAGAGGTAACAGTAATTTAATATAAGAAGGAATCACAATTTAAAAATATTCAAAAAAGTTAATCAACATTACTGTTGTGTTAAGCATTATTTCCCAGCCATTGCTGTTCAAGGATTATAACAATTTAATAGCTATGCACTGAAATAACTATTCTCTTAGCTTGACCTATCAGAGAGAGAAGTTCTTGTGTACAATGGCCACTTGTTTACATTTGACAGCACTACCAAATTGAGTAATTGTAAAAGAGCATTTATGATCAGTTGTTTTTACATGATGTGAAGTTTTGAAATTGTGTTTTTAAAAGTGTGAATCCTTTGACGAAAATAAAGTGTGCAGATCTTTTATTTGGTTGTACTGTGGATCAAAATGATAGTTTAATGAAAAGTCCATCAAGATGAAAAAAAGAGTACCGGTATTACCAGTTTGTTCAGTGATGTTAATATATATGGCTTTTCCATTACAATACACCAATTGCTGATAAAACTGCACAGTATAATGAATTTTATCACATTCAATGCATTTGAAAGTTCACTGTCAGAGTTGATCTCTGACCAGTCAGTGGCATAATTATACTGGCTCTATTAATCAATCAATTACCATTAAGAGAATAGGAGTTTTTTAAAATAGCATATAGGTAGGACAAAGTTAACCTTATCTACCAGACCTATCCAAAATCAGCCTTTTAAAATACCTTTTATTTCTAGAGGTAAGAAATAATGAAATGACTAACGAGTTTGATGGAAGGCTCCAGGTGGGATTATGTGATTCATATGACCCTGATTTGCCTTAGAAAAATCATACTATTACACGGTTGAGGCTGTCTGATTCTTTTAGAATTAAAATTACAAAAAAACTATGTTACCCAACTTTACTTATATGTACTACATGTTTTTCTTATGATTGTAAATAAAATGACACATCATTTCAGTTTCAGAGACCAGCTCATTCATGCGACCAAACGACGACTTAATCGTTGATTCCTTATGTCTCGTTGAGAAACCCAAACCAGGTCAAGCTGAAGAAGGAAAGAAAAGTGAATCTTTGAAGAAATCTAGTGGGGGAAAAGTTAAGAGGCGTCCACTGAATCCTAGTCTTATATGTGGTGTGGGTATTCATAGGACACGATTAGCAACAAATGAGGAAGATGAAGGTGGGGGAAAAGATGTTCAGGCAGAAGTTCAGCTTATGAACAAAGTCAACAAAGTGGTCAGTTGTGGAGAGTCTTCAGAAATCATCTCAAGTACAGCTTCACGGCAGAGTGCTCAAGATGTGGAAATGTTCAATGTAACAAACTTTGTACCTTACCTTTTGGTGGTTGCTACCAAAGAGGAGTCAAGAAAAGTGTCTAAGCAGTTGAGCACAGACTCTCTTAAGCCATCTACAAGCATGGGTAACATGGTTCCAAGCTTGCAGTGCATCTCTGGGCAGCATGATTGGAGTGTGCTAGACCATATATATGACTCGGACACTGATATGCAACCGTTCAAGCCATCAGCTGGTCCTGGTTCCCTGTCTACCAGTAGTCCCACAGAGGGGACCAAGCCAGATGAGTCTTCTGAAGTTGGCACATCCCAGTCGCTACCCAAGATTCCAGTCATCCAGGAAAGTGCAATATCTCAACACGTTCCTATACATGCAGGCAGCGTGTTACAGTGTGTCAAATTACCTAAGGACTTTCAGAGTGAACACTTGTATGTGAAGCATATATGTCCCTTACCTGATGGTCAACATCTGGTCGTGGTAGTTAGTCGTAGATATCCATACTCAGCCAGAAAGTCTGAATCATCTCGAGGCTCAGTGACAACTGTTTCAACAGAGTTTTCTGACAATGCAGATCTGACTGCTTCAAGTATGTCGGATGCCATTCAGATAGAGTCCTCTTTCTCTAGTAGTACCTCTGCCAATACAGCAGCTTCTGCTGATGGAAATACAAACAATGTTGGTATTCGTGACAGTCTACCTCCACTTGTCCCATATGGTGGTATATTAGTGTACAAGTTCAACTACGACTGTGATACAAGCTATACCTGTATAGAAGAGACTCCAGTCCTTGTCCGTCATGTAAAGCCATCAGAAATGGGTGTAGAACGTGTGACATTGTTGCCGCAGGATGTGGTCAATTCGGCTGAAGATGACGATCCATCACCCAGTGAATCCTTCTCAGCTGCATCTGTGCAGGTCACAGACAGTATGAGCAAGGGCTCAGCAGGGTTGACTGGACAGGTGGCAGTCATCTATACAAGTGGATTAATGAAGGTGTTGAACTTAAGTGATCTCTCCCAAGTGGCCAGAGTGGAACCCAATGCAGGGGACAAGTTCACTGATGTCACTTACTGCTCAGGTAAATTGTTGTTTAATGCATAAAAAAAGCACAACATTTTTCTGGGAGATTTATTGTACTGATAATAGTGACATCTAGGAGGTTAAAAGTTGCACTAAAGGTTTGGATTGTTCATTCTTTGAAATCATTCCATATGTGCTTTCTTATTAATCAGAACTATTTCTATTTTGTTGTGTTTGTCCTTTTTCTTCTTTAGTGTGTTTTTCTTGTTTCTAGCATCTTTTGATTTAAATTGGACCTTGTTTTAAATTTTTTCTTTCTTTAGTTATATTTGGCAAATTGCTTTTATTTTAACCAAATATATTTGAACTGCTTAAAGTCATCTTACTGATTGGATAAAGAGTGCACATTAAAGTAGTATTTTTAGCAGTGGTGTATGTATTTTTAATTATGCTGACAATTTTTCACTATTTATATATTTAAACACAGGGTACTAAGAAGTTTCTCTGCTTACTAACTTACTGAGTAAAACTTTTTTTTGTGGACTTTAACAAGTAAAATTAAGTGATCATCTGACAAAGTGACTGAATTTTTTTTATCTCAAGAAACATCATTTAAGAAAGGTTGCAGAACTAGCAAAATTCTAAATAGGACTAGTGAAAAATAAGAGGCACTAAATCTATAGGACAGCTGGCTTGAAATGAACTTTTTGCATCTTGATTCTCACTTTTTTCCCCCAGCATTTTGAAAAACATTCTTCAGTCTGTAAAACAAACTTATTGACTTCATTTGCAGGAATAGACCGACTGTGTCTGTGTTCAGTGGAGGGTATGCTGTACTTCTACCAGCTCAGTGAGGACAGACCTGACCCCTCGGACAGTGTGCTGGATGGAGAGACAACTGGGCCAGGTGATCTGCCACAATCTGTGTTCATGATGGATGGTCCACAGAAGGACCTTGGGGTTGAACAGTCTTATAAGTTGCAAGGTTGGTGATAAAGTTTACAGTTTTGTATATACAATAAATATGCTAATTTTATAAATAAATATATATATTTTCGAAAAGACATGGAAATCTTTAACATCCTGCTAACAAAAGATTTAAAAACAATATCATACTGGTGCAATTACTAGAATTGGTAGAGATTTGGCCATAGTTAAGAAGGTTTAGTACTCACCCATGACAACATTCCTAAGTTTAAAAAAAATAACATACTGATAAGCACCCTTGTTTGCATTCGAAGTTGTTCTAAATCTGATTTGCTCGGTGTAAGAATATTGTGAATGAATGCTGTAACATGTCAGATGTTGAAGGCAAGCTTTCAAGAGGAACACACGACAATATCATACTAGAACTTCAATATCTTTGGTTGGAAGTATACTCCTTTTAACATGCAAGCCGTATATTTGTTCCAGGTTCAGAGCTTTTAGCTAAGCAAAGTCTGACATTTGACAGTCTTTGTGAGCTTCACAATCTAATTCAATTTGAGAACTTGATGCCTCGATTCACTGCCACGGTGCCTCCATGCTGGAATGAAATTCAGCAAGAGCAGCAACAGCGGCGCCACCCACAGCATCTTCAGCATCAAGGGGAAGCTACCCAGCATACACGTACCTGGAAACTACAAACAGACAGGTTAGGCTTGTTTGGTAATTGTGTCTTTAACTCTTTTTGGCCAAAGTATTGTAATAATGATTTATTTTTGTTTATTTAATAACATATGTTTTAAAAATAATTAACTGCAGGTTATGTTTTTAGTTCTTTATTTTGATTTTTACTTTCCTGTTTTAAATCATGATAAGTTCCCTTGACAACAAAAATATGTGTAAATTCAGTTCTTCAAAAAACCTTCCAGCATAGCTTTATGTTTTAATCTTATAGAAAATTGTTGTTATATGGTTAGATATTCTAATCTGGTTTTAAACTGGACTTACTGCCTGTTAAAGCACATGTGTTGATTTTCATTACTCAGAACATATTTGATTTTATTTGCAGCTCCACATGGGATGAACACCTGTTTGAGATAGTGTTGCCGAGGGTGTGCTGTGTTGGTCATGTGGATGTCAAGTTCACCATCAATCCTCTGTGTACCACTCCCCCAAAGATACAAGTGACCCTCCTCAAACAAAACATCAGTGCCATTGGCCGTCAGGCAAACAGTGATCCTGATAATAAAGCAGTCGCAGTGGATAGCAAGATTAACTTCAGCATCAAATCTGCCTCCTATCACTCTGATGAATCAGATTCATCAAGTTCTTCAGGTTCCCGGTCACCACCATTGTTTAACAATGTAATAGATCCCCAATTTCTGGAAAATCACCATGCAGAGATCCTTTGTGGCCCTGTGGACCTAGCCAATTGTTTGGACCTGTCTGGGAACACAGGCATTGTGTCCCTCACTAGTCCGCAGCTACTGATGTCAAAGCCAAGATCATTCCTTATCCATGTGAAAGGATTCCCTGTGAAGAAAGAGCCAGTGTCTGAAAAGGGAAAGGTTAGTTGTTTAGAGCAAGCATATGTTTCAGCAACATATTTATTTAATTTTTTACTAAGATAGTTTAGCTGTAATGATATTCTCCTTTTTGGATATGATAGGAAATGTTCTTTTATTCTTCTATTTGATATTTTATGATATGATACATTAAATAAAATATGTTGTCTCACTTAGCCCATTGAAGATTGACTTTTTACGCAATCAGGTAACTCTACAATATAAGCATTAACTTATACATCACTCGCAATGCTTTTAATATTTCGAACCACCTTCATTCATAAAACAAATGTCAACAAACAGGGTTTATACATTGCACAAAAACATGTTAAATTTAACTATGATCATGAGACGCTTTGTTTACACGTTACGTCATAGACGTCATAGTCTTTTTCATTGATTTCCCGTGTTTTTGTACATGTATGCTTAATTGCTCATTGACCGCTTAAAGCGGTAACGAGTTCAATAAAGTTGAGTTGAGTTGAAAAAAAACAACAAACTAGTTTGTTACTGTGGCAGCAGCCTTCCATAGTGAACATAAAATCTAAAAATGAAAACATTTTTTTCTTTCAAATTCTATTTAGTGTATCTGGTCAGTTTCAAGGGATTTAATATACCAATAAGTGTATGGTAATGCCATAATACTATGTTGTGTATTGGATGTTTACTCATTAACCTTAAAAATTAAACTATTACTAAACTCAAACAGCAAATTATTAACTTGCTAATTAATGTTGCCATTTTAATGTTATTAATGTAATTTTTATTCATTGGAAACATTTTGTAAATGTTCTGATCCCCAAAATATGCAATACAAATGTATAACACTACAGGACCACAAGAAGAAGCGAACTGCTGCCCAGGCATCTGAGAAGCTTCGCAGCAAGACAATCAAGTCTCTGTTTGACAACTACTCTCCCACTACAGGCAGAACGAAGGTGGAGAGCCTGCAGGGATGTGATTGGCTGTCAGAGCTGTCAATCACAGTCAGGAAAACCAAGAAAACCAACATACCCAAAGATAGGTGGGTACAGAGGTAGAGACTGTTATGCTTCAATAAGGACTTCTTAAACTATTGTCTTAAATTCTTTTTTGTTATTAAGCAATGTGTTTCTTAGCAAGTCCCTGTGTATTTATATAAAGCTATGATTTTTATGTGTTTAGAAAATAATACTTAATAAAAGATGATATAGCATGTTGTTTTATTTTTTAATTAACATAGTTATAGTGAGTAATTAAGGATGTAATTAAACCTACAATTTTTGCAACCTATGTCAGTTTGGGTTTAGTATCAAAAAATGTTTACTTCAAAAACCTTTAAATGACCTTGCCACAGTTGGTTAAGTTTTCTTTTTAATTGTTGTTGAACCTTAATAAATATCATATTAAAACTCTACCTTTTATTCCTTACCTATACGTGGACCTGCTTTCCATGCAACAATTGTCTAGGTTTGTAGAAAAAAAAGCATTAACAATTTTTTGGCAGTTTTAAGCTCAACAATTGGGTGCATCATTGAACTGCTCATGTTGTAATATGTGTCATGTGTACACCTTGGTCATCAGAAGTATATTGTTGGCCAAAAAGTGGCTCAGTGATTGTTTGGTTCTGTGTGTCATTATGCCTCTTTACACTGTGACCAATATTCTTTAGTTTGAGTTTATTTAAATAGACTCATCGAAACATTCATATTCATTTGTAGGACACAAAGGCTTGCCATGATTGAGTTGAACAGCTTCCATGATAAATTATTGTCGACCGTGAGTTTCGTGGATGGGTATCTTTTATCTGGAGTGAGCCCAGACCATGTACAAAATATGTGTCTTGACATTCTGAACTGGGTAACAAACATACAGATGAATGACCCCACCCCAAGGTAAGGATATTGCTCAAAATACACTTGCTTCATTGATATAATGGGTTAGTATTTTTCCCAGTAGGTTGCTTCTGTGATCTCCAGCTAAGTCATATGTAGACAATGATATATGGTGGAGCTGGGCTGAGTGCATGTTTACACTCCCAAGGCTTTTAGGCGAAGGCCATTTTTGGGTTAGGGTCAACAATCAATGTTTGGCCCGGCTTCCTTATATATATTATTTTTTAGTTCAAAGTACATATTGTATTCATTAAAAGAAAACGATGTTGGTAGAAAACAATACTTTATATAAACTGTTTCAAGGTTGGCCGATTTGAATCGAGACGTTGACTGGCAGATGATGCTGAGGATCTAAACATAATTTTCTGGTGGCATTTTTTTTAAATAATGTCATATTTAGCTCATGACATACCATGCTTTCGTTCACCTCATTATTTTTCCCAGTAAACTATACAGGAAAATATATCCGTGCACATGAAGCCATGTAAGCCAGTAGTCATGACTTTTTTGTTATCATTTATAGTAATTTTAAGTGTATATTTTCAAAGCTTTGGTATGTCTGGAATTATGTGAATCATAAACATCACAAAAGTTGAATCAATTTTTCATTTTCATTTTAGTTGTAGGATCTGCTGGTTTGTGTTTATATATGAAGTTTTAAATGTGAATTTTACTTTAAAGTGACAATGATTTCTGCATATTTATTAATAAAATATTAGTAAAATCATAGTGCCATTAAAACTTATTGAAAGAAGTTTAGAATTATTTTTTATTTTACTTTCTACAGATCTTCACGGTGTGTTCTGTCCAGTATCCAGGCCAGACTCAGGTCTCTGGTTGAGGCTTGTTTCATACAAGGAACAAGGACTACAGCACACAAATGTGCCAGACTGCTCTCACTCTGCATGGAGTAAGTATAATATCATTTACAACAATTGAAGTCATTGGCCATGTAGACTAAATTTTATGCAAGAAATATAATTTATGAGTTATTCATCTTAAACCAACACAAGTGATTTTGAGGAAGAGCTATTCCTTTGGGCGCACACAACTCTTCTTATTTTAAATAAGGAAGACATTAATTAAGAACAGTATAAAGAGACATTATTTTTATTTATAAGTTTTTAAATTAAATCATTGAACTTTTATAAAACCCTCTTTCATTTTTTCACTTTTTTATTCCATACTCAGGGTTCGACATTAAGGCCCGACCGAACGACATTCACTAGTAGATCGGTGGTCTGGTCTAGCTAAGTACTAGGCTAGCTGGACCAACTGGTCGTGTTCTAAATCGGACAAAGTTCGCAGAAAATCTGCATATGGATGAATCAAAAGTAGATAATAATAATATTTATAATGGTTAAACTCGGTCAAACTATTGACGTTTGTCGATACAGTTTCTTGGGAAACCCGGGTGTGCTATATTTAGCAGTACTACCTACATACATCCGAGAGTTGATTCGTGAATTATCCGATGTGTTCCGATTGCTTTTCCCCCCACGCACTTGTAAAATATCCAATGTCGTAATACTTATTGTTAAGCAGGATACGAATGGTTATTTCTTCATCTTATTTCTTATTTTGTGATGTTTACGGAATTTTTCTATTATTATTTATACTATTGAAATAAAAATGCGAGAGATAAAAAATGCACAAATACTATCTGTACTGTTGGAATCCCAAGTATTACGACAACAGACTATTATACGGTTTGTTTTTTACGCACTCTGCGCAGATGACACAAAAACGTCGAGAAACTTAAGTTTGGTTTTTCGAGATAACAAATAGATAACAAAACACATCATCCAAATACAATATTATTTAAGATGGTAATGTGTGAGAATGACCTTAAAGGCATCTCGAAAGGAATGTGGTATCCCACTGAGCCAGGCCCCCACATGCTATGACCAGACCTGCTAATTGCTGGTCATCACTGCAGGGAGTCTTTAGCCAACATAGTACTAATCTGTCACAGTAATACCTCTGATGGGTTAATGCAAAACTAAATTACCTGCTAGTATGGATGTGAGACAGTAGGCTAGTGTTACACAAAGCCAAAAACATTATTGTTAGTGATAATGTGGGTTGTTTACTATATGATCCTTTACAAATTCTTTATTGCATTAATTACTAGGTGTCAATTTTGTAACTGCAAGATTATGTATTTATTTTATAGCTAAATATTTAATTTTGAAAATACATGAGAGATACAAGTTTTAGTATTCAAAATGACTCTGAAGGACATTATTCTGACAATGAATGACTTTTTAAATTGCTTTTGTTAGAAACGTTTCGTTACATTTTACAAATCAAAATAAAATATAACTTTAAATATATATGAGAACTAAAAGAATGAAAGAAATAACAAAATGTATAAGAAATAACAAAATCAACCAACAAAGTAAGAAAGAAAACAAATAAAGATTTATATATATCTTTATTTGTTTTCTTTCTTACTTTGTTGGTTGATTTTGTTATTTCTTATACATTTTGTTATTTCTTTCATTCTTTTAGTTCTCATATATATATTTAAAGTTATAAATATATATATATATATATATATATATATATATATATATATATATATATATATATATATATATATTGGATTGCGTAATTGGTATATTCACAACTGTTTCCTTTACAAACTGTGAATGACTATGTTCAACCCCCAGATATAGCATACATACACTTGGATCTTGAACAATACCTGTGTGACAGACACATCGTTACAGACTGTGGCAGCCTGGCTTATCAGAAAACAGATGCCCTCACATGCTGGGTGGGGCAATAAATGGGGGGGGTCACTTATATAAGGCTCTTGAGATGCCTTTAAGAAACTGAACAAATTAAGCAAGTTCTTTCGTTTAGTGCTTGAAACTGTTAAAGACCCGCCTGGCTAACACATTTCTTACTATTGTTGTTGTTCTTTGAAATATTTGTTGTACTTAACTTCCTCATCTCAACACAGCCTGGTTCGGTTATCATTATCATTGTACCTCATTTCACATAAATGTTATGTGCTGAGAGTAAATGAACTTGTAAACTTGTAATACGAAACCAATGAGGAAGGATGCTTCAAAGAAACTGTATGACAAAACAAAGCAGATAAGATCGTTTTGTCACACAAATGAGACTACTTGGCTAGATTTTGAAGAAAAGAGCATTGATATGTTTTGAAAGACATGCAGATAGTTTGAAGAGTGTGGAGGATTTGTTGTCGGTACGGACAATTTTAGAATAGATTATATAAATGGGCATTCTGAATCTGAGTCACATATATCTCACCAACGGAAATATGATCTTAGGTACAGCTCAACGCTCATTACTTTTGTTACATCCTATACTGGGAAAATAAATACAGCAGGTTGACAATCAGTCATGTGAGTCTGGCTTGTTCAGTTGTGTAAAAACATCTAGTCATGTAGTTATGGTCATAACTTTCTAGTCATATAAGTACCAATGAATGATACCTATATTAGACTACAAAATTAAGTATAATCATACCTAAGTTGCATTAATAGAATATTAAGTTTCATACTAATTTTCTAGTCATAAATATCTCATACTTAGTTATATTGGTATGTTATTGCAACACAATGCTTGAACTCTTATAACAATTTGATTTAAGTATGCTTGTATGTGTATTATGTGTTTACATTTTGGTCTAGTCCAGTTTAGGTCAGGTCTAGTAAGTTTTCTAAGTTGCTGGACCACTGGTCCAGCTCTCAAAAAAGTTAATGTCGAACCCTGATACTAGTCATTCAGTAACCCCAACATTCTTTAAATTAATCTTTAAAAAAACAACCACCTTTACTTTTGCACTATATTACCCCATACCAGGTACAGCAAGTGTTCCAGTGACCCTGACCTTGCCCCTTTGTTCAGCCTGCACCTTCTAGAGGCCCTGCTAGAATGTCTTCCGATGTTGCCCTGTATGTACTCAGCTGGCAGTCTTAAGTGGTTCTTCACCCTCCTCAACAGAGTAAAGTGTATGGAAGTGCCCACAGTATCAGCCAAATGTTGTGAACTCCTCAATGCATTGGCTCGAACTTTTGATGAAAGGACATCACCACTGCATGCTCTGTTGAAAGCAAGGTAAGTGGACTTGTGAAAATGGCAATCACTTAAAAATTGGTGCAAATTCTTTATTGAACATCTATTTTTTGGCTACCAAAGCTCACAATTTTATAAACTTTTCATGATGGCATGGTGCCATGTCTAGTTGTGCACATAATTGGCATTTTAATGTAGCTAAAGTTTAAGTAAGTTGTGACTCTTTGATGTAGTTACTGATTATATGACAGTAAGTGTGGCAAAGCAGCACATAGTATTCATCATGTTTGATGATAAGTCTTTTTTTAGTTGTGGTCACTTTCTGATTAGAATCAGTACTTTGGACAAACTACTACCTTGCATAATTAATAGTTGATTGTCTAGCTTAACTTGTGTTTATCAAATAAGTAAGTAACAAAACCATTAAACCTAGATCTTTTTTTTTTTATTCCACACCTTGTTGAGCAAGCTGTGTAAATAGAAGACAATTTTTTGATACTGAAAGATGTCTGTAACATTTTATTTATTTATTTCATCAGAAACTTTTTTTTTTATTCTCGTTGCACAATGTGTTTCAGGTATGGTCTAAATGGGCATCCGTTTGAGCCTGACCTGTTTGACACCGAACTGCCTCAGACTGTGAGACAAAGTATCACAGGTTCCCCACCAACTGCTTCTGCTTTCACCAGTAGTACGGGAGTAAACACCACTAGCTCCAGCCAATCATCTGGTGCTCAGCAGTCAAACCAAGATGATATGGACTTCTATGACCTGTTCAACCACCCTTCTGATAAATCTACGAAGTCTCTGCTAGACACTGCTCACAACCATGTCCTAGGAATGTTGGAAGTGGAACCCCTTCATTTTTCCTGCCATTCAACAAGTGATGGAACAAAAATGGAGAGACTGGACAGTGTGAGCTCTGGACCCACAACTGTTGTAAACACAACTGGGTTAGGTAGTAGTAATATATCTGGAACTATAAATTTTGGTGAGACTCTCTCAATGCCTCCAGTGACATCATCCTTGCTATACTCTATACCTCACACAGTGGCAGCAGCAAAACTGCAGCATGAAGTGAGTTCAGTCAAGAGTAAGATGAAGCAAATATTGTATGAGGTGGGTAAAAATACACCCATGTCAACACAGAAGACGCCTACTGGGAGTTCAGAACTGATGCCGTCGACGCCAAAGACAACCCCACAAGTGATGACACCTCCACTGACGCCACCAAATGAGGCTTGGCATCAGGTCAGTTCTAAGCCTGTATTATATAATTATTTACTTAGTAGCTGGGAAATGTGCTGTGATTATGACCAAAAAATCGTTGTTAAGCCAAGGCGATAGCTGAGGTCAATAATGATTTTTGCGGTCTTTAATTATAATCTAAACTTAAATGCAAGAAAATAATAATATTGTTTGTCTGGGACGAGTATCCCACAATGCGTACAATTCTAAGGAAGTTTTGTAGATGCGCGTGCATAATATTGATGGAAATTTGGCATTCTATTAATAGACCGGTTAATATCAGCGAAAGAGGGTCAATATCTATATTTATTGACTCAACTATTTTGGGGGTGTGACCAATGGTGTTGCGTCTATTTTTAGTTCATATAATAATATCCTTTGTTATGCTTATGCCAGCTTTGTAAGAAATTGGTAAAACTATTAAATGTCATTGACTATAGGATATGAGTCAATAATCTTACTGCTTCAATCCCAACAAGTTTGGAAAGGTAATATTTGCCATAGAAGCATACTTGGAATTGTGGTTTCTGATATTACCTTGAGGTTCAAGAATAGTTGTGTTCTGTATATGCAAAATGTTTCCCATAAATTTTGCACATTGTATTTGAATGATTACTGTGTGCAGACTGTATTAAATGTATATTTGTATGTTTTAACAAGAAAACATTGTTTAGTCTTTAGCAGATTGCCTAGTCATAAAGAAGTGAATGTTATATCCCTTTGTAGATATTCAGCCAGTCAGAGAAGTTGGACAGTAGCAAGTCCCAGTCCCAGCGTCCCCAGGTGCCAGTCCAGCCTTCCCACTCACTGCTGCAGCCACCACCACCACAGGTTCTAGTCATAGAGAGGATATATTCTGGTAGGTGTCTACACACCTTTTATGTATTTTTGATGTGATTTGGTTGATTAGATTGGAAATGTCAGATGAATTTCCTGTAAGACTTTTGTTTAAAATCCTTCTATTTGTGTTGGTGCCACAATTATCACCACCACTTATTTGTAGGTGGTCAATAATTTACCATACCATTCCTTTTTTTAATCAAACTTAATTATCCATATTTTCTTAAGTGCTTTTCAATTTTCAGGTGCTCGACGGTTTGTGATATTAGACTTTGGTAAGCCCATTTTGCTGACTGATGTGATAATCCCTCTGTGTGTGGACTTGGCCTCACTGTCCATAGATGTGTGGGTACAGGGGGAGGAGGTGGATGGGCAGAGACTTGTCGTTGCCGCAGATATAGGCGTGAGATCTCTTGTCATGAACAACATCATGCCTGCTCCAGTCTGCAGATACCTCAAGGTATGTGTAAGAAATAAACAACCCAGGACTAACTTTTAGTAATAACAAAAGAGATTTATGAAAAAAAGGTAACTTGGTGGGAAAAAGTAAAAATTTTCAGAGCAATAAAGCCTATGAAATAATAACTCCAAAAGATAAATTTATATTTTATACCTAATAAAGAAAAGACCCTTTAGTATCTATTGATTAACAGGTACCTTAAATATTGATACCAGCTTCTCCTTTCATTCATGGTCTAGAGTTAAGAACATTGAACTTAAGGTTGAAGCATTCTGGGTTGAAACTAGAAGATCTTAATCTTGAAGCAGTACTTTTTCAGGGCAATGGTCCATGTTGTTATTACCTGAGTATTGACTCTACATATTAAGTGGGCAGTCAGGAGCTATTAGTTGATGTTGAACAACTTGTTTCTCAATTGACTTTATGCAAATACGTGAATGTAAAACTTAACTCAGCTTGAGTTAATAAATTACTTATTGCTATCATTTTCAATTTTCAGTTAGAATGTTAAACATTATGTTTCAAAAAGAATAACTGAATAATTGTAAAGGATCGCTCCTATAAAACAATAAATTCTATAACTGACCTTGTTTTACCTTGTCCAGATAACTACAATTGGTCGATATGGTAGTGGCACAACTCGATCAAAGATCCCTATTGGAGCCTTTTATGGTCACAGCTATATCCTGCCTTGGGAGTGGAACCAACGCCATGAGACATGTGGTGGGTTCAACACCACAACATCCGGCACCAGTCAGGTGGACTACCCCACTCAGTCCCAACTTCTGACACAGCTAGGCAGCTTTCTGTCACTGCTAGAAGATATACAGGTATACTGGTGCTGTCTAACTAATGAAATGTTTTGAATGTGGTTATTTAAGTTTAAACTATGACAATTACAGGTCATATGAAAAGCCTCAGTTTAAATGGGTGCTAAAAATACATTTTTTATTCTACTTACGTAATAAGAACAGTTTTTATGTTTAAAAGTTTCAATATATTCTCTTGGATAAAAATATACAAATGCATGGGGTCCATGACTGAGCAATTTGAGTCATTGACTTGTAACATCTCAGTTCCTCACCATGTTATTTGAGTCCTGATCCAGGCAAAAACATCTTAAGTGGTAAGGTTTTCCAATTAACTGCAGTGCATTGGTGGTTTACAAGATAAGTCTCAGGTCATCCACCAACAATAATTAATCTGGATTTGCCAATATGACAATAATTGTGATGTAACAAAAAAACAACACACAAATACTATTGCTGTAGACTTTGAAGATCATATCATGTTCAAGAAAGAAAAAATCACAATGGGAAGTGTATCTAAACAGATAAAAGCAAAGGTCTTTTTCGATCTTGGCTTGAAATGGAACCATTTTGTTAAAGCATTATTAAAAACATCATTTTAGAATTAAATTGTTAAAGAAAAAAAGTGGAGCTATTGTCATGATCTGTCCTTTGGCACAAGCATTGGCATTGGTTAACTTTTTTTGTAAAGGTTCATTGTGGAAAACTGTCGAAGATATTCAGTTCAAATTTGACACACTTGTGTCAAATCAGGTCACTAGGGCAGGTAACACAAAAATCAATTTTGGCACATTTATGCTTAATTTTTTTTTTCTGTATAAGTTTTTCTTAAAGTCCATTTCTGACAACTATCAACCACATTTACTTCAAACTTAAAATAGTTGTTAACTTTCAAATGTGAGCCCCATTTCAATGGGACAGGTAACTCTAAAACCCAATTTGGGCACAGTTATAAGTTTTTGACACTGAATTTTCCGTGTTTTTGTTAATTCAGTAACAGCTTGCATTATTCAGTCCAGCACTGGGAAAAGTGGAGCTGAATGTCTACAGACAGCTTTTCTTCCCTCAATAGCATCAGTTTACTACTTTTATTATTTACCTTGTATTAAACTGTTCAGATTTAATTAAAAAACAATGTTAGATTGTTTATCATTTAAACAATATAAGAAAGAGTTTACCAAATGTCTGTGATGTACCATTTTTGTATATTTTATGTTCTCTACAGTGTCGCTACAGTCTGTCAAGATCCCGGCTTCAGTCTCTACTGTTGGAGGTTGAGTCACTCCAGTATGCCAGCTATCACACACAGTATTACTTGAAGAAGTCTAAGAATAATGATGAGGATAATAATATCATACAGGTATGGTGAGGATTGATTCATTTAAGGAAATATTAAGTTAAAACTACCTTTCTTTAAAATACATTGTAATCCATGTAAACAAAACTATACTAGCTTTATACAGCAATTTTAGGTACCCCGGTATGTGCATTTAAAGGTGGTATCTGACAGTTTGGACCAAAGTTTCTTTTCTCAAATAGCCAAATAAGTCATTGTTACCTGAAAAGGTCCTTCAAAATGCTATTCACTGATGTCCTAGATCTGTGTGAACAGTCAAGTATCCACTTGTCATTGCAAACAGGTGTTTCCTAGCCACGCTGCAGAGATAGCTATTCTAAAACTAAGAAAACCACATGACCACTTACTTTTGACATCACGTTACGTAGCAATCTGGGTAATATCTGTTTTGCACAGAGACCATTATCGAGCTTTTTATACAGTTGGAAAAAATGCACCTTCAGTGTGATTTTCTTTCATGTTTAGTTCTGTCTAACAATTCAGTAAGTGTTCAAAATCATATTTATTAAGACTAAAGTATGGGTTTTTACAAAAATTATGCCTAAATTCCCCAAATCAGTGGTTTTATATTGTTATATGTATTTCATATATGTAAACTGTTTACCACCTTTAAGAACCTAACATATGTTTGACTTTTTCTTCTTTTTTGCTTTCTTTTTTTTTTTAAATTAACCAACAAGAACTTTCTTTTTTCTCATCATTCAGTAACATTTTAAAATTGTAAGTTTTATAAGAAAAATGTTTTCTTTTATAAAGTCTTAAAAAGAAACTAGTTGTTTTGCACTCCATTATTGGAAATAGATATCTTGCATTTACTTATTGTTCAGCCAAATATTACAAGAATCACAACAACTTTTGTTTAGACCAGATATTGTTATTTGGACTGATTGGACTTACATGAAAATTTTGCTAAAGATAAATTCTATATTTCAGACATACAATGAGTGTATACAGCTACAGATGCAGCAGAACCTGGCAGTGAGAGCTATAGACCGACTCCAGAGTGCCCTTGGCTTGAGACAGACATCTGTTCACCACACACCAAGCCTTCAACTTAATCTGAGACATGCATCCACTGACAAACTGAGGTAGGCTGTACAGTTAGTTCAGAGTGGTTTATGCCCAAAGGAGAGTTTTATGATTTGAAGTGGACACTTTTTCTGTGTGGCATATTTCAGTGTGAAATTGTAATACAATCATAGCTCTTGGAATTCTTTTTTGTGTGGCATATTTCACTGTGAAATTGCTATACACTTCTAGCTCTCGGAATACTTTTTTGTGTGGCATATTTCACTGTGAAATTGCTATACACTCCTAGCTCTCAGAATCCTTTTTCTGTGTGGCATATTTCACTGTGAAATTGTAATACAATCCTAGCTCTCAGAATCCTTTTTCTGTTAGGCATATTTCACTATGAAATTGTTATACAATCCTAAATCTCAGAATCCTTTTTCTGTTAGGCATATTTCACTGTGAAATTGTTATACAACCCTAGCTCTTGGAATACTTTTCTGTGTGGCATATTTCACTGTGAAATTGCTATACAATCCTACTTCTTTGAATATTGTATTGTGCAGCATATTTCACTCTGAAATTGTTATACAATCCTAGCTCTTTGAATACTATTCCGTGCAAGACCTTTCACTATGAAATTATTATACAGTTCTAGGTGAAAGAATATTATTCAGTGTGGCATTAATTTTATTTAGCAATATCCTAGGTTTCAAACAAAAAATGTTCAGATTGTGATACTAAATTATAAATTTCTAGCTGAATTTACATGTAAACTTGAAGCAATGTACCTATCAGGGCTGGAAACTAATTTCAAATGTTTGGAAGCCCACTTGGGCAACCAAGTTCTAGTTTTGGTTGTCTGGCCTTAACTTTACAAGCTCATTGACTAGACTCCAGCAAATAAAGTCCATTGTGTGTTCAGGTGGATGATTGAGAGAAGATGACTTTAATAAGTGGAAAATAAGTTATCCAGCACTAAATGAAAGAAAATTTTTGCATTCTCCTATTATTGTGTTTAACATATTTTGCATTATTACCTAATTTTGGAAATCTATTTGGGGCAATGCAGTGGAAGTGTTTACATTAATTTATGTTAAATCCATAAATATCAGTTTCTTTGCCTAACTGCTTATGCGTTTTTTTTAAACTCTTATAATCTTAAAATTCTAATAATCTAAATTAAACAAAACATTTGAGTTTACACTGTCACGTGTATTTCATCATTTTATATCAATGACACAATTATACAGCCTATGTAAAAAACAATTTTATTAGCTGTTACTGTAACTGTGTGAGTGCAAGGTAAAATGAGATCAACTGTGGACAATTTTTAGGAAAGTTTAGTTCATAATTTTACTTTTGGGCTGTTGTAAGTAAAATAAGTAACATTCCAGTACTAACTACCAACTTGTAAATTTACTTGCTCAGCATGAAAACTACCCCCTCTGGTCTAATGGTCTGTTGTTTTTTTGTCCTGCATATTTTATTTTGGTTCATTCTAGCAAGTAAAATTATTATTTTCATGCAGATATATGGTACAGGCCATGCAAGGTGAACATTTATAAGGACAGTTCCTTCTTTTCTGTATTTACCTGACTATCATTACAGTTTTGAGATTTTCAGTAATTAATCTTTTGCCAGCTGATTGTTCTAGCTTATAGGTGGCCTTCTTCTTTCAATTGCTCGCATGATTTGGAACACAGAAAATAGCTTACTCATTCAGCATTGGACTGGTAGAGCATTAGCAAATATAAGGGTAGTTCCATGGCTGGTTGGCCTAGTATCTGGATAATGTGACTGGGTGTGGTGTCATACCAGGTGCTCGCAGCATGCTATACACAATGAAGGCAGCACTATCTGCTTCAAGTGGACACTGTCTCCAGATAACTGAAATAGTGCTGGTGGGACAGTAAAGTAAGTAAACAAACATACTTATTCAATACCTCTTCCAAAACAATTCTGATGAATGACAAAGACAACTAAAACTACTTGATTTAATTAGAAGTTACACAATCAAGAACCCTTGTCAGACCTCTGTGTTTCAAAACATTGGAGCCATTGTAAAGGTAACTTCATTTCAATATTATTAAAATGCCTTTTTTATCTTCAGAATGTTATTGGAGAACCTGCTTGAGACGATAATTAGTATCACCCAGCCATCTCCCAGTATCCCCCAGGCTCCTGCCTCCCTGTATGCTAGCCTTGACTACACAGTGTGTCAGGACATCTTCAAACATCTTTGTTTCCATGGCACCCCACGTATGCAGATTCTTACAGGGATGATGCTTGTCAGAGTATGTGGCAGCCAGCCCTGGTTTGGAGATTTTCTCGGGAACATTTTACAGGAGTACTTCCATGTGGAGACAGCTCAGGTGTTCTCACAGGATAGGTAATGTTTTTTATAGTACTGAAATTTGTACGGTCATCCTAGACTGATGATAAGATTTTTTTTAAAAGAAGTTTTTTGTCATAGTCCCCATTATAAATGCATTATGTTCAGTGCAGTCAGTGTTTTGTTATTTGGAATTTTTATTACCATTAGTATATTGTTAAGCAATCAATTGTTTAACAACATCAAAGCTTTGGGAACATACACACTAGGTTGATCTACTGCTGAGAAACTTTTAAAAGTGGCCCTAGTTTAACTCCCTCACTTATGCTCAGCTTAAATGTTCAAGGGCTAGCTGATGCAGTGAATGTTACTGGGTTGGGTATCCTCAAAATTAGTTATGTCATGCTTTCACATTGTAAAATAGACAATACCATATTTTCACTCTATAAGATGGATTTTATGTCATGGGAGTGATTAGCAAAATAGTATTTTCCTGTGTAGTGTATCCATGAATAAAAAGGTGTTTTTGCTGACCATGAGATGAAATAATATTTATTTAACACCAGTAAAAAATGCAAAAATTCTAATTTTATTCCTAGAACCTTATTTTGAAAAAAAAGAAGACTTTTTTTCTTTCATTTTTTAAAATCCTCCCTTGATACCTCAATCTCTGTAAGGCACATAGAAGTTCCAATATAACATTCACTTCAAAAATTCCTAAATTATCAGTTAATTTCTTCAAGCTTTTTCAAATTAACATTGAGAAAACATTTTAGCAAAATCTCAAAAGATATCATGAAAATTATTGGAAATGTTTATTAAGCTGTGATAGATCTGGTAACACTCTAGTTGTAGTAATACCAGATTAAGTTAAATGGCATCCATTTTTGTCTTTGATTTATAAAAAACAACAACATTTTTTAAGATACCTAATGCCATTGCAGTGATGGTTTGCTGATTCCAAGTGTATTCTTGGGAATATATTGTGATATTTTTACTGACAAGGCTAATTTAATGGACATGAGACTTTTGAACAGTTGGGTATGACATAACAGAAGCAGTTAAAAAACTGTTATTTTCAAAGTGAAGATTAACTTGTTATTTTGCCAATAAAACCTGATATTTCATTGCCAAATATGAAACAAAGAACAATGATTGCTTAATGTGATCACAGTCTCCTTTTGATTTAATGACTAGTTTAGGAACCCACATATACAACATTATATAACCTTTGTGCTTTTTTGTGTAGGGTGTTTATCCTGCTGACAGCATTAGGCCAAAGGTCACTGCAAGGTCCCAGTTCTGTAAGCATCATGGAGAGTCTTCTGACCATGCTGGCAAGGGTGCTCTCCCCTGTCCTTGATAACCAGTCAGGAGGTCGTAGTGGACTGATGACCTCAGGAGGTCATGTAGACCTCACTCTGATTGGCTGGATCCTACTGTTCTTGTGTCGTAACCTTGACAACACCCTAGTTCCATCCAGTGGTAATGAGGAAGAAGGAGGAGCTGGGAAGAAAGAACAAGGTGTGTAACAGTTTGATTAGGGAGAACATTAATTATTTTATTAAATTTGTAAGATAAAAAGTTGATTGAGAGAAAATCAACTTTGCCATAAATAGTTAATTTTTGTATATGAAAAATAAAAAATAATAAAAATATCATATGATCATTTCTGATGATCTATTAAAAAAGGATTCTAGAACCAATTTCAATTGTAAATACAATTGATATTTATATAATAAAACCTTTCCTTTTTTCTTTTCAGTGTCAAATCTATCCAATAGATGGAACTTCATCCAGGCTAATAGCAATGTAAGGTCACAGATTGGGAAGAGTAAGTCTGTGAAACTGTACCGGAGATCTTTGCACAAGCGTCTTCTGCACCACAAGCAAAAGCTGCTCGACCTAGAGCACATGAAAAAGAGTTTCCTAGCTCAGGAACAAAGTCACAATGCACTGCTAAAACATCAGGAGAAACAGTTCCGGAAGGAGCTCTCGCAGTATGCTTCAAAGGTATGTTTCTTTGATTAACTAAGAAATGTAATGGTATTTGTTGGTAAATTCATGACCATGGTAGCTTTGGACAGACAGAAAAGCACCCAAATTTGATGAAGTCTTTTGAATTAAATGAGTATTCAGTTAGAAGGCAATAGCTTTTGGTAGGTTGGAGCCTTGCCACCCTGCTAACATTTAATTTGAGCATACATTCTTTATGAAGTTTCTTTAGCATGCAATGTGAAATTTGTTAATCTATTAAAATGTATATCTGTAATTTTTATGCAATTTGTATATTTTTGTATATTAATTGTAATCACACACTAGGTACCTTGCCATAGTGTGGAATTTCATAACTGGTCTGAATAAAAACAGAAATATTGATAACTCTTTATAACTAGCAAGCGTCTGGTACTCTAGATTAAAAAAGACTTGTATATATGCTTTGAAAGCATCTGAAAGACATCATCCAGATACGTAAGAATGCTGAGGTGTTGACAAAGATGCCTCGAGAGGACAGGCATGGGTCGGAGGATCGAGACACAGAGTATGACACAGACACTGTCCTGACTCTACCCAAGAACAAATGTCTGCCAGTGGTACAAGGGCTCATGGCTCTACTTCTATCCATGGACTTTACCTGCAATGTGGACCTCTTCCTCATAACCTGCAAAGTAAGCAAATTTAAATTTTAAAATATAATTTACCAGAAAAAACTTTTTTTTCTTTGCCTGCAATATAGATCTTTTTCTCACCCTCTACAGATAACAGTTTATAACATGACTTTTGCCTATACTTCACTTGGCCTACAATGTCAGCTGTTATTTTTCTTTCTTGGTTTGATAGGATTTTCCCCTAAAAATTTGTAAGATAGAAATCAAATTAACTAGCAACATGAAATTATATTAAACAATTTCCTCATTTGTCAATTCAATCTAAAAGTAGCTAAAAATCTATCTACTAAGTAGTTTCTTGTCGCCATTGTTTCTGCTCAGTAGACAAGTTATTACCTGCTGTTGCTTTTTTCTACCTGTATTACAGGTTTTGTTGCCTATCTGTATAGCCTCCCTCCTATAATTCAAAGTGCTCTTTAGCATATCTGTATATCTATAGGGCATTCACCCTCACTAAGTTATCACTGTTATTACATTTTCTGATGCATGTCTTTATACCTGCACTACTATTATTACAGGTGCTGGCTCGTATCTGTATATCTACACGGCCTGCTATAACCCTGACAGAGGTGATGGCTCAGGAGCAACTAGAGAAGCTGATCATGCTTGTGGCCAACCTGGAGTTTAACCATGGCAACATCAGTTGGGGTGGACCCTGGGCTGGACATGCCCTCACTTGTCTATTACAGGATATTTTAGAGGGTAAGTTCATTTGTTAGAGCAACAAAATGAGAGGGATTCAAATACTCGTTATGGTTGCTTTAATAACATTAACCTGTCATGGGTTGAAAAAGGGAATAATAAGTTCTATTATTTTGACTCTTTGTGATGAGTTTTTCAGTTGAAACACACCAGTTCATGGTCAGCCCCTTCATCCTTTAATTATTTGCTAACAAAGTAAATTTTATACCATCAGATAAGAAAACATTTTACAGGATTGGTAACTTCTAAGCCTGGTTTTTGGCCCTTGGTTTAGTTCATGGTTGTTTTAGTTGTGCTAAAGCTGTATATGGAGGGTATTCATTATCTTTAATCTTAATGGTTGTTTTAATTTGTAACTAACTAGAGATACTGTCCTGATGGTATTTTAAATTGTCAGAATTAAAAAAAAACAGTGTGTTATATTTCTATCTTTTTTAATGTTCTTAAAGGTACTTAAATATGTTTTTTTGTTATAATAAAAAATATTAACAAAACAGTTTCATCCGGAACATTTTCCTTGTAATTTTCTTCAGGTGAGAAAGCCTACCCTAGCCCTCAGTATGATGGCATCACAGACGATGAGATCTCTGTTCAGGTTACTGACTCGGAGGAGTCACTCCAGAGTGGTCTCCCTTCAATGGACCTCTCCACTGAAGGAGCAGGTATATTTAAAATCATTGCAAAGTTTTATTAGTCATTTTCTTAACTTAAACAAGTGTTGATTTCTATATTTTGGTAAAGGAAATTTAAATTAAAAAAGTTCTTTTTCTTTTTAAATCTTATAAATAATATTTTTGAATAATGTATCAAGCAATAGCCAGGCAATGATTGTGCAACATTAAATTCTTCAAATAATGTGTCTGAATAATAGGTATAATGGATTTTTGTTAGTTTTATCTTGTCTTTCTATTTAAACACATTTTTATATTTATTTCACAATGTAAAAGATGGATGGTAGAGTTACTTTCTAAATTCCAGATTGCCATGAATTTAATAATAAATGGCAGTTTTATAATTGTTTACTTTTTATGAAATTCAGTATATTTAATACTTGTACTATTTTGGCATAATGTATTCATATTTATGTACATTTATGGCATTGTTTCAGCCTCCCTGCCACTATCATGTCCTATGGCAAATGGGAATCTCTCTGACCAGGACATCCCACCAGGTAAAGACTTTTATTATTGTTTGACCGGACCTGGTAGCTCAATCGGTAGAGCATCGGCTCCAGGTACGGGAGGCCCTGGGTTCGATCCCGGGCCGTGACATACCAAAGTCATTAAAATGGTAATGGTATAGCTCCCTTGCTAACGCTCAAGCAAATATAAGGGTAGTTCCATGACTGGTTGGCCTGGTGTCAGGATAATGTGACTGGGTGTGGTATCATGCCAGGTGTTCACGTCATGCTATACACAGTGAAGGCAGCAATATATCTGCTTCAAGTGGACACCGTCTTCAGATAACTGAAATACTGTTGGTGGGACGATAAATCCAATAAACAAACAAACTTTATTGTTTGATTTCATTTCCTTAAAAGCTACAGTACACTGTATGTTTGTCTATAAACAAATCTACCTGTTAAAAGAAATAATTTTGTACTAGCACAGTTTTGCCAAAACATGGAAAAGGATGTTATTCAAGCTAACCTTCATTGGATTTATAGCTCAACCCGAAAGTTGAGCTTTGTATTTCTTCACCAGTGTTACTTAGTTGACCATTATTGTACCACAGACTGATGTACATGTATATAATCCAAAAAAAACAAAAATATCCTTTTTATTGCCTAGAGTTTACAAAAATTGGGGAAAAAGACCCACTGACACAGTTTTAAATGGAATAAAAATTTCAGTCTTATAAAATAAATTCCTGCAAAAAATCATAAATCATACGCATATTAGGTAATGTATGCTATGTTTGTCAAAAACAATGAAGACTGGAAATAATGTACACTGATATAGATCTTCATGCCTTAAATTATCAGCTTAGACAAACTTGTATGGATTTACATGTAAATAAAGTTTGTCACAAAAGTTAAAAAATATAAACTTAAAGTCATTTTTGTTTGGGGACTTAAAAAAACAATATGTTTTATCATTTAATTATTGAAGAAGACCATTGCTTTATTGTTTAAAATGTATCAGTTTTTTAACGCCAGCAACTTTCTGCCCAGACCCCTGCCATATATGTTGTTTGTCTGATAAAATTGGTTGTTTTAAATAGAATAAAACCCTGTTTTTTAACCAGTATTGGCGATTACAATTAAAAATGTGGCATCCCTGGGACCCAGTACTTAAAAAAAATGTGGTGTCCCATACAGAATCAACCAAGTCCCTATGAAATTGTACTCAGTTTTATAGTTACAAGGTAAAACATCTAGTTTCATCTTTTACAATGGGCATTGTGAAAAATACAGAAAAGGCACATAAGTACAGAACATCTTAACTGTCAGGTAACCACTGGAATTCCGACAATGTTTATGTTTTTTTACTGAAATTGGTGAAGCCATTTTGTCAGCATCCAGCAAGGTGCTCGTAGCTATGCAACCGTGACTGGTAACCATTAATATTCCATAAATTGGTACCACTTTTCACATTTAGGAAGAACCAGTCGAGACAGTGATAGGTTTTATCATATGTAACAACCACTAGTAGTATTTCCCAGGCTATTGTTAGTTCAATGAAAACTGCTTTACATTGTCGAAAAACGGATGAAACTGCAAGTAAGGTATATTAATATTGCATCCTTGGGATGCGTCATGCCTTTTGAAAATGGGTCCCTGGCAATTTCAGTGCATATTTTGATATGATTTCACTATAATCCCGATCACTGCTTTAACTAAGAATACATTTTTAATATATTGATTCAGATACCTCCTCCAGTATGGATGAGAGCAAGCTGGGCATGACCAAGGAGTCTATGTTGGTGCACATGTTGTTGAAGGATGATCTCATGGAGCCAGATGTGGTTGAGATCATGCAGCCTTCAGTCAGCCCTGCAGCCAATGTGGTCTTGTCAGTATATTTTATTTTATGGTTAAGTAAATTTTCTGTGAAATTTGCACTGCAAACATTTAAATCTTAATTCGAAATCTTAAGTAAATATTTGATGCCACAAGTTAAATTATTTCATTCTAGGATATAAAAATATTCACTCTATTTTTAGGGTAAGAAATTGGATATAGACAGTTGAAGTTTAGTTGGGGCAGCCATTGAAAAGGGGTTAGCTTAATTGACTTGTGACTCTACAGCCCCTTATTATGTGGGCTTTCATTCCCAAAACATTTATGTGTGCATGTCTTCCAGCTGACCTGTGTTTTGCTGATGGTACTTCTAAGACATTAGTCTGGGGTTGTTGTCTTTCCAATCAATAATAGTTGAACATTGTTGTTAGGACCTTAGTTATGTCTCCAAGATGAAATGGGGGGATAAGAAGAAAATTCAGTTCATATTCCTATTATTTTTGCAATCAAGTAATTTTTTGTAATCAAGAAATAAAAATGGATTGCTAATTTCCATTCTGGTTCTGAATATTATTTGTCATTTTTGATGATTGCTCATCGTATTTCATCCTCAGCAATTCATTACCTGAAGGCTACCAGGAGAAACTGGCTGGCAAAAAAGGATTGTTTGGATCCACAGGCTACCCTAAACCTCCCATACCTCCGATAGTAGATAAAACCCTCATCAATAATGTTACTGGCAGCAGTAGTGGTACCAGCAGTAGCAGCGTGAGTCAGGGTCTATCAACTGCTCTAGACTCACGACTTGAGCTCGGTCTAGAGATGCAATCAGAGTTAAGATTAAAGGTGATGCTTTCATTACTGTCGGACGCCGTCCAGGGAGCATTTGTGTCGGCCCTTCCCCTGCCTCCAGGTGAGGTGAGGTGTAATGGTCACTCCCGCCTCACACCCACTGATGATGAAATGATGGAGTCAGTCTCCAATGTTACACAGGTAATAGGAATTTTTACTTTATATTTTACAGTGTAACTTTAGGTAATTAGTTTCTTAATTGTTTTAATTTAAGACTCAAAAAGACTATTATTTAACACATTAAATTTTGTTAATTGTGTCTGTAAGGAAAGTTTTTTCTTAACATGTTTACAAGCAATTTCTATGTTTGATCCCTTGATGGTAATGATAAGATCTACCATTTAAAAGAAAACTTTAGCATTAGTATGAAGGTAATTTAAAAATATATGTCAAGGTTTTTCAAATATTGCCATCTACCGTATTTTGCGGAATATAGCCCGCAACTTTTTTTCTCAAGATGGCGGCCTGCGGGGAATATTCCAGTGCGGGGAATCTGTTGACAAAATCCATTTTTGTCAGCTGCCACTAACCTAAGACCTGGGAAATTGAATGCATACTGAACTCCTTAACCTTTTTGCCGCTTAAAAGTGTGCTTAAAAGTGTGACCTTCAGTTTAATAATATTCTTTGCAGAGGACATTTACAGCATACTGGGGTCAGAATTAAGGACCGTCTCACAAAGATTTGCTACCACTTTGGTCTACAGGTGTAAAGTAAACAGTTTCGTGCATCAGATGGTGGTTCATAATTTACAGCATACTGGGGCCAGAATTAAGGACCATCTCACTAAAATTTGCAACCACTTTCGTCTCCAAGCGTAACGTGAACAGTTTCGAGCATCGGATGGTGGTTCATAACTATTTTGCATACATGTATATGCACTCGTTCTTGATGCTTTATGTAACTTTTAAGTTATCTACATTAGCGGAGACTTTAGCGGGGACCTTGTGAAAGACGAAAAAAGATTAGTTGTGTAAATTTTAGCTAATAAATAGCAAACTAGAACAATATGATACAATTAAACAACAGAATTTAAAAACTAGACGGGCCGATTTCCGTTCTCTTTCGCATAGCTTACTACTTCAAGCTTGAAGCCGTTAGTGTAGTTTTTCCATGAAGGCATTTTGGAAGTGATGTTGTTTCCAATTTTGGGCAAAAATATATACCGATACCCAGTATGGTATGTTGTTTGCATTTCTGTTTTAACACATATCACGCCGATAATTACGCTGCACAGTTACATCAATCAATCATCTGTAATTGTCACTTTTGTCGGTAACATAAACTTAACAAACAATATTTTACATTCTTTCTAATGCCACCGCATAGCAATTAATTTTTTGCACGTATCAGCCTATCGTGCCCTGATTATAGCAATTAAACACCCATTGTCTATAAATAGCTCTCACTTTACAGACAAAAGGTCAGCTTTTGTGTAACAGAAACAGCAGAAAGCGAGAAGGATTATCGATCGATATATGCATTGTAGTGTTAGGTAACACTGTGTAGATCACGCTGACTTGGTGTGATACAGTTGACACGTGTTTGACCTGGGAATATGGCTTCTTTACACATAAATTATCGGCACAAAGGGTGCGGGGAATATTCCGCTGCGGGTTATATATTTACAAAATTTAAAAAAACATTAAAAAAGGGCCATGCGGGGTTTATTCCAAGGGGGGTTGTATTCCGCAAAGCACGGTAATTCTTTTTACTTGATAAAGCATATAAACATAAATCTTAAAGGATGATCTAAGCAGAATATTTCATTTTCTTGTATATATTTCAGATAACATCTAGTGAGATGCTAAGCTCAGCCTTTGACAACTTGTTTGGCCAGTTGTTGCAGCAGCGAGTCAGCCATGATGCCCTTCTACAACTATGGTTGACCCTCAATGAAGACTCTTCCCCCGACAGTGGTGACCCCCAGTCAACCTTTGACCCTAAAAGAACTCCTGCAATACCTCTCAGCGTGGCTTCAGTGACAAGTCTCCTAGCCTTTGTAGCCCAGACTCCCTCCCACCCTGTCAGGACATGGGTGCTAGTGTTTCAGACATTGACCCTGCTGGCAAATCTACGACTAGAAGCAGAAGATCATGGGATAGATCGTTCCATGGTGATAGCCATGCTAGCAGACAGACACCTTGTGGCTTTGATTACAAAGTTTTTGTCAGGCACTTCTGTGAATGGAACTGCAGCTTCATTTGAATCAACATTACAGGCAAGGGGATGACTTATTTGCATTCTGGTTACAGGGTTTATGTTGATTCTAATATATCTAGTGAAAGAGGAAAATGTTTTCTGTTTGTGACTTTCATCTTGGACTTATGAAAATTGATGTATGAATTATATGCATTTAAGTTTAAGATGGGCATAAATTGTCCTGCAATTTAAAAATAGAAAATGGATACATACAAACATACGTACATACGTATGTATGTATATATATATATATATATATATATATATATATATATATATATATATATATATATATATATATATGTTTGTACTTACATAAGTGCTTTTTTAACAGAAAGTTTTACATTCACATATTTTTATTTTAGACACTGAAAAATTAAGTAAGAAGATTTGGAATTACAACTATATGTCTCTATCAATTCTAGGTTGGCCCATCAGCTGTGAAAGCATTCCATGTGTTCTTACAACGACTCCAGATCAGTATCTGTGGGGAAGATAACATTCACCACCTCAAGGAGATCATGCTTAAACTGGTCTATACTCTCACTGCTGAACGGTAAGATTAAACATTGATGTCAGTCTGAATGTCAGTCAGAATATAAAGGCATTACTTACTAAGGTAATATAGTTGTTAAAAGATTTTCTTAAAGTGGCAGTTGTAAAAAGTGCATTCATTTTATCAGTCTAGTTTTAAATAGTGTTGGTTGAAGTTTGCTGAAATGATATAATTGATTTAAAATTTTCCATTGGATAAATCACACTAGAGAGTGTTTGCAATGAGATAGTCATAGATTGAATATACTTAGTCATACATTTATTTGCAATGAGATAGTCATAGATTGAAAATACTTATTCATACATTGACTGTCATTCAGTTATTATGAACCTGGGTCAAAAAGGCCCTAAACCAAAACAGCCTGGACCAGAAAACAAAAACAAAAAACTTTCTCTATGTCGAAAATCTGTCGGGTATCGTTTTATTAATCAAAAACTATGTATGCAGTTTTATTTTCCTGTCTGTTTTTCTTTTTCTTATTAAATTTTATTATTCAAACATTATCGGAATAATTGACATAAAATTTACAACAAATGTAGAGAAATTTTATTCACAACAAGTGTATCACATGTTAATTTCAGTAGTGTTTTAATTAAGACAAATATCAGAATTTTGTAAAGAACACCATCAAACTGACAAAAACTAACAAAATAGAAATACTAACTACATTTCACATTAAAAGATGAAAGAATGTTAAATACCTACAATCATAACATACATGTACATATCACAACATACATATGGGCCTTTTTGACCCCCTATTTGTGGGCCGTTCTGGTACCCTTAAAAAGTGGGCCTTTTCTGTCCGGGTTGTATTGGACTGGGCCGTTTCGGAAGTAGGCCTTTTTGACCCGACCCCGTTATTATACATTCTTGCTAAAGGCCTGGCTTGTTTTTGTCTAGATGTAGAAGGGGTCAATTGAATGTGATTTCTTCAGTGAGCGCACTTGCATAGTTAATATTATAAAAACATCATAAAATGAAAAAACATGTTTTTATTTTTTCTCTTCTATATAGTGGAGCATTCCATGCAGGTCTGGGGCCCCTTGATGCTCAGTGCAAGTTTCTAGAGTTTATTCTTGACTTACGGTATGAGCAGGTAGATGTGAACAATGCCATCAGTGTGATTGATTCGGTCAGTGCTCTTGTTAACCGTCACATCTTATGTCAGGAACGGGTGTACTGTAGGAGCACTTTAGACAATGGAATAAATGCCAGATCTTGCTTTGGAGGATTATTTTCTAACTTGCTACGTAGTGGAGACCAGAGTACACGCAGTGGTGACTGTAGTCGAGATCAGCTGATGTCCAGCTTGTTGAAGCTAGTCAACTCACTACTCCAGGTGCAATCTCCTTCAAGATCCGGACGAGGGGTGTCAGTGGAGTCGACCGGAGAAGCAGGGCTGTCGGAATCTGTTTCAGACTCAACAAAACTGTCTAATGCTATGGCAGGCGGTTCCCCTCATAGTCATCCATCTAGCCGACGCAGCAGCCCATTTGTTGGACCATCCTCTGAGCAGATGGCAGGACAGACAGATGAACAAAAGACTGAAAGTGCCAACCAAGAACGAGTGAGCAATACCTCATCATCAGAGAGCCAAGCTATTAATCTGTCAGACATTATCTTAGGCCGTAATACTATAATGTGCAACTTTATTCAAGCTTTGAGCTATTGTAATAGTAACACTATGGCTATGATTTTGGGCAGCAGTGGGATGCCAGGAACAATGCAGGACTCTTTCACAAGTGGGGAGCCCCTGTCTGTTGGTGATGCCATCTACCAATTGCTGGTCACAATGTCACGGAACTGTCACAACAGTCGGTTGTTGATGGACTCATTATTTCAGTATCTGTCAGGACGGTTCCCTTCACAAGGTTCTAGCTCCCTGTGTCGGCTCTCAGAACCACTGCTCTGGTTCCTTCTCAAGGTGCTAGACAGTCCAAACATGCTGAGACTCTTCATTGATAAAGGTAAGAAAAGTTTTTGATGTTATTGAATTTATGTTAAAGCTGTTACTTGCTGTAGAATGTTTGTAATAAAAAGCGCGACGTTTTTTATTTAGAGATAAACTTAGTAAAAATGTCAACATTTATTTGTCTCTATTATGTAAAACCCATTTATGCCCCATGAAATTTCTCAAAAATTAAAAAACTAAACCAAAATATTTTTTTATATGTAGAAAAACAACTTTTTTAATGTTACACTTTTTTGCCTTATAAAAGCTAAACATGCAGAGCTAGACACTAAGCAAGAATATCTTTTATTGCCAGACAAGTCATTTATTACAACCCATGTTCCTTTGTATACAGGTGGTGTAAAAGTGGTATGTGAGAACTTTGTCAACTGTAACAGTCGAATCATCAGCACCAGCCCTAGTCTCATCTCAACCATCATGCAGAATATGAATGCTCGTGGCAACACTGACAAGAAGAGAAAATGGGAAACAGACTCATCAGATGGGTTACAGAATTTTGCTCCACTTGGTTAGTCTTGTAGAAAATATTCAGGCATATTTCTTGTTATTTTAATGAAGAAAACAGGTAATTCATTCATGTATGAAAGAATAATACAAACTGAGCATATAAAGTAAAGTAAAACAATTCTGCATAATGTCCCATTTCTATGGTCCTGGACCGGCGGAAATAGCTCAAGTGGTAGGGCGTCGGCTTGCGAGTTGGAAGAGCGTGGGTTTAAGACTTTAAAGTTAGTAGTAATGGCTTCCCTCCTAATGCTTGGGGCTAAGGGTACAGCAATACACCACTTGATGGTATTCGTGAAGCTCTGTCCCAATTTATTAGAAAGATCGACAGTCCAGGAAAGTGTACGTGTAATCTTTGTGAGAAAACCATATCGTATGGGTCTCAAGGACGTGTTGCTCTGGTTAGGTTCTATGGTAAAATACTTAAGTGAAATGAAACTTTTGTGGACTTAAGAATTTCCAAAGTCTGAAAAATACATGCATCTGCTTTGTGGGTTTGCTTGGCCTTTGCTAGTTATCTCGTCAGTCACATTGTTGTATATGTATAATGACTTCACATAATACATATCTGTAAATATGCTGGATTGTTTAGAGAAATGCTGATATTTATTTTTTTTACTTATGGACTAGTCTTTGTTGTTGTTTATATGACACAGTTTAATATATAGCCATACTGTTTTGTAGTCCCTGTGTTCTAATTCTTGTCATCTCCTATGTTCCAAACTCTACATACAATGAACAGCTTTAAAGTACTTAAAGAGTTTTAGAAAACAAAAGATAGATTTTGCTCTGTTTTAATTCATATTATATTTGATAGTATTAAGCTAAATATTTACTCAAAATTGTCTATGGCAAAAAGCTATTTTAATGGCCAATTTTAGTGAAATTTTAAAAAAGTAAATATTCCTTTTCAGATATATCTATGTATTTTATGTTGATTATTTTTTTTATAGCATACATTTTATTAGTTGTATGTAAATAAAGAAGGATAAAAAGCTATGATCTTTTTATTTTGAACTGATAAAATATGGTTTGAAAGATAAAATATGGTTTAGAGACTTTGAAGAAGGGGTCTCTGGAGGAATTTAAGACCACTTTCTTAAATTTGAAAATCATTTTTTGGGGGGACTTTGCTCCCTGATCCCCCACAGGGGCCTTTTGCCCCTTGATCCCATGCCTAATGCGGCCTTCAAATCTCTGCCGACATTTTTCCTCCCTTTTCGTATCTGACCAATCACACCCCTGATAGATGAATTCAGCTTAAACTTGGTATATAGGTACCTTGTGATAAGTAGAAGTGCTGTGCATGAGAACCATAACTCTGCCCAAGTTAATTTTAAAGTTATCTACCTTTAGTAAATTTACACTGCCTGTGTGTCCAACTGATTTGTTTATCTGAAGAATAACTTAAAAATTAATGCATGAATTCATTTCAATCTTGGTATATAGGTACCTAGTGAGGATGATAAGTGCATTACACAAGAACTATAAGTTGACCTACGTAAATAGTTATTTTACTTAATTTCTTTTTCTTGTCAGGATAAGGACATAAAAGGAGAATGCTTTTTACAACAAATTAAATGTAATTAAACCAAAGGTCAGGATCAATATCTATTTGTAGAGACTACACACTGAAAGACATAGCCCTTATGCGCTGTCGCATTTGACATGCAAGGCTAACTGAAAATATTCCTTATCAGGAACCACTAACATTAAACCATAGTTTAGTTAATTGTATTGAAACAAACCATATTTTATGCAGTTTTTTTTTCTTGTATAGAAGGTGCCGTTTACAGGCAACTTCCCTCTCAAAATGTCCCCCCCCCCCCTTATTAAATAAAATACCATGAAATTTTCCCCTTCTCAAAGGCTCCAGCAGCCCCCACCCCCTCTTTCAGAAAAAGTATTTTAATGTCAATAACATGAACTAACTGTTAAAGACTGTTTCCTAGACTTGTTTGCTTTCTTAACGAGCTTGGTAATTTTAATACTTTTTTTTAACTGTTTAATGTCTTTACCTCCCATTATTTTAACCTGATACATTTTTATATTTCACCTTACATTTAAATTTCATTAAGTTAAAATTTATTGTATTCATTGCCGTATGACCTGTATAAATTTCTTACATTAACAATTTTTCCACTTTTTCCAGGAACAATTGTATCATTTAGTCCTACAGCCTCTGCGGCTGAAGTGTTGATAGTGTCCACGCCCCAGCACCGAAGAGCCCGGGCGGCTCCCTGGTCATACCATTTCTACCCAGACGAGGCCTGGGTGGACCTCAAGATCACACTACCCTTTGCTATTCTCCTGAAGGAAGTTCAAATCCAGCCCCACAGTCCTGCACTGTCCAGTATGTACTTGCTTTGACTAACCACATCTACTCATTTTAAATCTGATCACATCTTGAATACCTCTTGCTGTTTCTGATGAATTGTCTTAATTGGTGTGTAATGATACAACATTACTTTTCACTTTGCTTTTACTTAACTATTGATGTTATTAAATTGACTTTGCTCTAATTTTACTATTGATGTTATATCATTGACATGTTTGTCACTGTAAAATTACAGTGATTATTGAGGACAAAAGATAGCCACACTTATCTTGAAAGCTGATGACTGCTTTATCTTGAAATCTTAAGTCAGATATAATAAGTTTATGGAAAGATGTTTTGATACATGATTTTAAATCCACACAAAAATACCCATAATTGCTACCTTTTTACCCAGCAAACTATCTTATACAGTCCAGTCAGGTTACTTTGAATCTCCACTGGCCAAGCCAAATCATTTGCATGTTTGTAGAATTTCTAAAATCATATCTAACATGAAGGAATTGCAAACAACATGGATCACCATTTGTTGTGTCATAAATATTTTTGTCATTGTCATAATATCATAACAGTGCTGTTTTCATTCAGTTTGAATGGAATTAAATACAAAACAATGTTTAAAATGATTAATTTTTTTTTTTACTTGTATGCTGAAGTAAAGCTGTGATGACATTTTAATCTGCAATGTGATGCAGCAATTTAAAAGAGGCTGTAGAGTAGCTGTTGACACTGGTTAAACTGCATCCTATTAAAATTTTTGCTTCAAGGGATGGTTATTGTCATCTGATTGAGTTTGATAATCAGATGCATCATGATCCAAATCATTCTTTCTGTAATATTTCATATTTAAGGAATGATGGGACTGGCTGTTGCATTTGCAGTAGTCTGTACCTTAAATTAGGATCTGTAGTATTGTAATTTGATTATAATCTTATCTTCAACACACACCCTTTCTTCCAGCCTGCCCCTCGTATGTATCCCTAGAGGCCAGCCAGGACGGCATCACATCATTTCCTCTTTGTGCGCCGATGAGCACAGGAAGCCTGGTGTACATCAAGTTGCAGCTACAGCGGCCAGAGATTGTCACCTCAGTAACTATCCGGCTCCACAAGGCCAGGGACTCCATGACAATTGGCCTGTCTCAGATACTGCTCATGGGATACAGCGCATTCGGTGAGGTGGGGTATAAGACTAACAACCTCTTCCTTCCTACAGAAGACTTTGTGTCACGATCAAGGTAAGTCGGGGTGGATCATTATAATGCTGACTTCATTTGAACACTGAAAGAAAGCTCCAGAAAAATTTTAATGCTGCATTTCTTTGCCAAATGTGTCAGTCAGGTCATGAACCCTTGAAGTAAATGTGTGTACATGAAGATTATCTAATCCGTCAGTTAGTGCATGAAACAAGTAAGTGAGAGAATGCAGATAAATTTTCTACAGAGCTTGCTTGAGAAGCAGTTTTATCTAGTTGTTTATGACTTGAAATTGATTTGTCTCTTTGTTTTGCCACTTCTAAAAGTTAATTAATTATTTGAAGGTGATTGACTGTCTGTATGTCTATTACATTTCACGTTGAGAGCATCATCATTTGGGTTGGTGACTGAGGCCAAGCTGTTAAGAGATGTTGACCTATAACCCTTCCGTTTTACACCATGTGGGTTCAAGTCCGAGACCATGTAATGAAGCATTAGTTTTGACATGTGAAGTTCTACTCGGAGATTTGTCCTACTTTTTTATAACCATTAAAACTTTTTGCCTTAAAACCTTTCATTTTCAGGATTTATACAAAACAAATCTGATGTGGAGTAGAATTTAGGTTTGAATTGTCTTTAAAGTCTTTGTAAACACATTTAACCAGTGACAAAATCAATACCAATCTGCTTCACATGTTTCAGTGTTGGGTGGGTTCGACTGCTCCACCACTGCCTGGTATCCCAGGTGGACCTAGAGGGTGTGGTTGCAGAGGCTGCTGCCCCAACACCAGGGCTCCTGTCTACCTGTGCCGCCCTGCTTGTGTCTCCCATATCCACTGTATATTCTCCCACCATTGAGGCCGTCCTCCTTCGTCTGGGTCTACACTCAGGTGAAATGGGCATGGCCCTTATAGACAGCCTGCTGCGAAGCAATGGTAGCTCATCTGGACATGTTTCCTCATACCTTGGCAAGGTGAGCGGAGTGGCCAATGATTCCACAGTGGAGATCTTGTACCAGCTTGGAATGTACAAGGATAGATGGACAGATGATAGGTGAGTTCTATGAAATATCATACATTTGGTTAAAGTTTTCAATTAAATGCTGGTAGTTTTCAATAGTTGGCTAGGCTTAAATTCACCAACTGTTTTAAGACGCAATTCATGACTTAAAATCATGTGCCTTCTTTCACATATGCTGATGTCAGATTTTCTTTGTAGTTAATTACAAGTTGAAATATTATTACTTTTAACAATTTATAGCTTTTGATAGCAATATCCTGAAATAAAATAAATATGTAATTTCTTTTAATTGTAATCAATATTAAAATAAGCAAGCAAACTTGCTACAGTTACATGCTAAATATTTGAATTTTTTTGTATTTCCAGAGTCCGTGCCATGTTACAGTGGTTGGGTGACAGTGCAAGGGTTGCGCTGCAGCGTAAGGCTGTCTTCTCAGATGATGGGTTTCGGCATATTCCCCATCAGGTATCTCCAAGCCCGCTGCCAGGACCTGCCCCTGCACATGTCCACTGTATAGCTGCAGTGCTCTGGCAAAGTGTTGAGCAGCCTGGAGAACACAGTCTGTCACACCTTATCAACCAACAACTGGTCAGGTGAGTGAGTCACATATGCTAAAATTATGCTAGAGTATTGCCAGGTATAAATATTAATCTGGTTAGTAAAGTTACGTACCTTTATTACCAAGGAAGTAAAATATTTATAATGTGATTAGTAAATCAGATTTGTAAGCCACTCTTACAAAGAAAAGATTTTTAAGAAATATTCTCACCTTCCATATAATGACACACATCAACAGCAAATGTAATGCTCACAACTGATAAGTTGTATTTATTACATCCATGGTTAGTATACTGTATGCCTGTCTATTTGAAGATCATTTCATTTTTTAACTTTATGGTGTGATATTTGAAATGTGCATGTCTAATTTAAGTTATTATATTATATATTATACTAAAGTCATTTAATGATGCAGTCATGCCTGAAGCAACATATTCTTAATGGATGCTTTGATATTTAACTGATTTGTTGTTTTTTATTTAAATTACCAATAATTTCTTTTTTGTGCCAATTTCAGTTCATTGTATGAATGGTCCACTGTGTTGTCATCAGAAACCCACCTAAAGCAGGCAGTTGACCATGTGTTGTGTTCTGTGTGCTACATCTGCCCAGAGTACTTCACACGCATCATGGAATGGATGGGTATTGGAATGTTAACTGGCTTTGGCATGTCTGCATCCATATCTGATGACAGGAAGGACTCTTCACAATACAACACCTCAATGACAGATGACTCTAAAGAAGCTAGCCATGCAAGAGGTCACTCAGTTGAAGCTGCAGAAATTCCAACACTGTCCACTCTCCAGCAGATGCAACACATGTGTCTTGACGAAGCCCATCTGTCAACTCTTGCATTGGCGTGCAAGTCTCCGATGGCAGCGAGACAGTTGTTGGAGTCTAGCTTCCCCGCCGTGTTGGCCCAAGGACTGTTTGAGTTCTGCAACAGAGTGATCTCAACATTCTCCAATTCCTGGTCACCTCCAGAGGGTATATCTGACAACTGCAAGAGTATGAATGGAAACACAGGCGATACAGCTAGCTCCTCACACAATAATACAGGTACTGATATGGGCTGTACTGGTTATTAACCCTTTTTTTTGGTTAGTTAATTTCCTCCAGTATTATGGAAATAACTATTACTTAAAATGTTATTTAAATTTATTTTTCAGTTAAGCATTTATTTTGCAGTAAATTCAAATGTTATTAAATATATTGCTGAAGACTTAGTGGTAAATAGCACAGGTTTGTATAAAGAATCTTATTTTTTTTAAATCTTAAATTACGTCAACTGTGAGACAGTGACAATCATAAAATACAGAGCTTTAAATGTCCATTATTTCCATATCTCTAAACAAGTTTACTCTAGCTCTAAGTTCTTTATGAATAAGACTCCAGATCAGACAGTTGATTGATTTTGTTATATATCATTTTCATATTCTTTACCAATGCACGCATAGCAGGTTTAGATAGATATCATGTAACATATTGATTTACAATTAAATTGAATGAAATATTTGTTAATTAGATTAACATGTCAAGATTTTTCTGTATTTAAGGTCTATGCGTAACTGCTGACATGGTAGCACCAGTGTTGAACTTTTTCTCTGAGGTGTCTAGCCTACCGCAGTTGACAGACTGGCTTGGTGGGGCGGATGGTAACATATTCTGGCCAGTACTCCTTACAATGCTGTGTAACACCCCCCTACACTCTGCCATACCTGCTGCAAACAATATTCATAGAGTGGAGGTATGTCCTTTCCATTAGTTTGCATCTAGCATACCAGTAGATTTTATGTATAAAATATGTATGTCAGTTTAATTTTTTTTTTTATATATATACAATGTTACAAGAGAATATGTCTTTATCCTAACTTCTAAGGATACTTAATTTAGTACCATTACTGAAATAATAATCATGATTTCATTTTTAGCTCACCTGAGCACAACGTGCTCAAGGGGAGCTTTTGTGATACCGCTTCGTCCGTCATTTTGTCGTTCGTCGTTGTGAACAAGCTAGAGGCCACAGTTTTTTTTATCCAATATTCTCCAAACTTGGTCAGAATATTTGCCTGCATCAAATCTTGGATGAATTTATATCTGGGTCACATGAGGTCAAAAAGTAGGTCACTAGATCAAATCTTAGAAAAAAGCTTGTGAACACACTAGAGACCCCATTTATAGCCCAGTCTTCACCAAACTTTATCAGAATATTTGTCTGAATGAAATCTTGGATGAGTTCATTATTGGGTCATGTGGGGTCAAAAATAAGGTCACTATGTCAAATCTTAGCAAAAACTTGTGAACATACTAGAGGCCCCATTTATGGCCCAATCTTTACTAAACTTGGCCAGCATGTTTGCCAGTATGAAATCTTACATATGTTTTGAAGTGAGTCATGTGGATTCAGTAGGTTACTTGGTAAAATTCAAGAAAATGTTATCAACCCAGTGGCCACACTTATGGTCCTGTCTTCACCAAAGATTTCTAAAGTAAATAACTCTTAATTACTTGATACCAGATTTGAGCCTACTAAAAGCCTGTGTCATCAGGTGAGCGATTAAGGACCATCATGTTCCTCTTGTTTCATTTGTTACTTCATTGCCACTTCCTCTATGTTAAGTTCTGGCAAGTTTTTATTAAGTGATAAAAAAACACAACCTTATATGTGTCTTTAAATTATGCAAAATGTGATATTTTTTTAATATGTGTACTTTTTTCTACCTTCACAGTTGATATCTGCCGAGGAAAGGTCTGCAGTTGAGACAGCAGCTGTGAACTTCTTCAGCAACGTCATCTCCTGTCACATTCCTAACCAGATGCTCTTTGCCAAGGTTCTATATGATGTCATCAAGGAACAAGGAACAGCTAATAAAACTAGTAACTATTCTTAGTGCAGTTATGTGTCCCTTTAAACTTGTTTATGAAACTTATTGTTTTAAGCTTTTGATTTTATTATTTTGAAAATAAATATACAGCAAACCAACTTGTCATTTCTGTGTAGAATATGCTTTTGAGCTAAAAGTTTGTTCTCATTTAATTAATATTCGGTTGCATGAAGTCGATCAGTAGAAACCAATGATTTGTACTTTTAAGCATGTGTCTCTAAGACTTGGAAGAAGGATGTTGTTGTTTTTAAAATTTGAGGTGAAACTTTTTTTTTAAATGTCTCAATTTATAATGTGATTTCAATTAAATTTTTATGTTAAATGATATCAAGTAACCCTGTTAAACTATTATAAATATGGCTCATCTTATTTTATCTATGTATCCTGGAAATAATTAACAAGCAGTTATTTTTTACCTTCTCTTCTGCTCTTGTTTAGCTGGTGCTGGTGTGTGTCCCTTGTCAGGTTTTACACGGCGGGTCTTCCTACAAGTGTTGTTGGAAGATGAGCGAATCCTTGTAGCATTCAGATCCACCCCTCAGCAGTACCGTGTTCATCACTCTATGACCAATCAACTCCAGCATCCACAGTTTGGTGCAGGCAGGAAGTTCAGAACTATGGTGGTCAACATGCATATGTCCATTGGCGAGCTAGTCAACAAAATTTCTGGTAGGTTATGCACTGATTGGAAATATTTTTTTTTTAGGGCATCTGAAAAGAGGTTAACAGTATTTGTTAGACTACTGTACATAAACTTGTCCACAAAATTTAAAAGCTAAGTCACGATGCACTAAATGGCAGTCTCCTTTCATTGCACCTTCGAAGTTCAAAACCGTGTTTCACAGGTCCTAATGGTATGAAGAAGAAAATGTTGATCACAGTTGTTGGAGTAGGCATGTTGAATTCATAACCCAGACATATGCTAGTCTTTAAATTATGGTGGTATATCTCCCATGACTTAAGTAATTTATTACACTTGCCACAACAAAGTTTGGTGGAGAAGGGTATGTATCCGGAAATCATGTTGCCTGTTAAACAGAAAATTTATGAACAGAGAAGTGGAGGTGGAGGTGCAATTTGTTAGCCTTTGGTTTAAAGCTCTTGTTTCAAATGTTTCTCGTCTATTTCTTATTTCCTTATTTATCCAGAAATACTTTTTGTTATGCAATTTCAATCTGTACATGGAAGCCCCTAAACCATTCCATCTAGATTTAGGTGATAATGTTTTTAAATGTTTAACAAGATACTGTTACTTTAATAATTAAATACACATTTGGCCATCAGATACCCCAAGCCTGGCAGCCCAGCTACTGGAGTACCAGAATGACAAGAAATCTGATGAGTCTAAAAAGGAGACGAGTCAGATTGGTCTGGAGATAGTGGAGAACATATATGCTGCTAATGCAGGTAGATTTTAAATTCAGGAATTCCTCCCATGTATTACATAAAATGATTACAACGACTACATTTCATTTATACTATTCATTGTATTTATTGTGGATTAACATACTAGATATTTAAGCATTAACTTTTAAATGGTCGGCACAGGAAGTTTAAAGCAATGATTTACATAATAATGACTGCTGATGGCTCAGCCCATCACTACAGAGGCATAAGTCCCATTTGGGACAAGAACTATGCATTTTAATAGGTCTTACAGCTTATCTGCAGTGTGCATGTGAACTGTTAAAATAGAAATTTATCTAGGGTACTCCTGCTATTGTAAGCAGCAAGTACCATTGGCCAATTGATATATTTGCGTTGCATCAGCACTTTCATAATTGAACAGCTGAATATATGTAGATACTAATAATTTTTTATTAGGCTCGCAAACATGCAGGTGTACATGTTCTTTATTTGTTTAGCTGTATTTTGTCAGTTTCAATGTATTTCTTTAGCAAAATCCTATGGTCAACTTTTTATGTTCTTCTCAGTTGAGGCAGGCACTCTAGAGAAAGACTCTAGCCCCTCCCTGCCTTCCAAGGTGTCCATCCCTCCCCGACCTCCAACCAGACGAGGCCGGGCCACCACTGATGCCCTTAGCAAGCAGCTCAGTATACCTGTCCTTTCACTCAACCAGAAGTTCATTTCAAGTAGGTTGACAGTGTTATCTTAAATGTTGCTAGTACTAGTGTTTAACTAGCAAAACACCGGACCTGGTAGCGCAATTGATAGAACGTCTGATTCAGGCACGGGAAGCCCCTGGTTCGATCCTGGGCCGCAACATACCAAAGTCGTAAAAAATGGTAGTGGTATAGCTCCCTTGCTAACACTCAAGCAAATATAAGGGTAGTTCCACAACTGGTTGACCCAGTGTCAGGATAATGTGACTGGGTGTGGTATCATGCCAGGTGCTCACGGCATGCTACACAATGAAGGCAGCACTATATCTGCTTCAAGAAGACACCATCTAAAGATAACTAAAACACTGTTGGTGGGACGATAAACCAATAAAGAAAATAAACATAACTAGCAAAATAAAAAGAAACATAATTTTAACAATACTGGATAAGACACAAAGTATTTGTCCAAGTATTCAATGAAGATTTTAAAAAATACTGAACCATTACCAAAAGAAACCATTTGGTGAGTATGATAGCTTCATCCAAAGACCTATTCACATGCAGATAACAATTCCCATGAGATATACTAAAGAAACTATAGAAGATGCCTTGCACTATAGATTATGAATGTAACGTAATGGTAGGTTTATGGAACTGTTGGTGGTCAGATATGTAGAAATGGGGTTACTTCTAAGATCTTGCTATATGTTTTGTCTTTGACTGCTGTGACCCTCTGAATGGTCTTGAAGGTAAAGATGATGCATGGTTTGCTTATTGGTCAAACTGAAGTGGCCTTGTTATGTGTAAAGTTTTTTTGCATCACTTAGCAGAAAATCAAGAAAATCAAATATAGTAGTGTTGAAAATTATAATTCTATCCTGTATGTTTCTCTGCGATTTCAGACAAGACACTGCCCCATGACCTAACACTGTCCCAGTTGGTTCAGGTACTCCAGTCACATGGTCAGGTACAAGGCCTCAGTGTGCTAGACTTTGTACTGCAGCTACAGCCCAATAATGGCGAGGCTAAGTCAAAAGGTAGGTGTTGTTTTTGTTATTTTCACATTTGCTGTTCATGAAACTAGGTTATGTCCCTTGAAAATTATTTCCACCCCATCGTACTGCGCATGCTCAATAAGCTGTCTATAAATACCACACTTCTCCCGAAAATTAGGTGCCTTTTATGGGATAAAATTCATTGTTTTCCTAAAATAACTATTGCTAAACTAATTTCTAAACTTACAGAACATATGATACTAGGTAAAGTGTTGTAAGCAGATTTTGTCTGATATCCATATGATCCTCTGTCTTAATTTTGATACCATGTTTTCATATTAACAAAATTCTACTGGCCATGTTTCAGACCTTTCAGATGACCCAGATGAAGTACCAGAGGAAGTGCTTCTGGCATCTCCTCACTTCCCTACGGCTCTACAAATCTTTGCCACCGTAGGAGGCCTGGCCCTGCTTGCAGAACACCTGCCACTCCTCTATCCTGAGATCTCACGCCAGATTAATGCAGCTGACACAAACAATGAAGCTCCATCAGGACCAGATAGTGATTTCTGGGTCACTGTTGATAACTATCAGGATGATCAGTATGAGGTAAGGTTTTGCTTTGTTTGTGTTATTTTCACATTTGCTTACTAAAAGGTCAGGTTTTCCTTCATTTTTATGTTACAGTGTCCAAGAAGTTTTAAATTAATATTTAGCTTGTCAAACATTAAGTAAACACCTAGTACACATATTATATTTATATGTAACTGGTTTAATGCTTTGTATGCTTAGACAAGAGCTACAAAAAACAGTATATATGGCACAAAAAACGTTAATATCTTGATGGATAAAATAAAAAACCATCATGGTTATTCAAAGAGTTTATCTTTATCTTTGAGTGGATAAAAATACTGTCAGTTTTTGCCCATAGCTTACTACACTATCCTTTTTTTAATTTATTATTTATAATATATTTTTATATATTTGTTATTATTACTTTCACTAGATGTATGAGCCCCTGTCGCCTGCACCAACCACCACTCGTAATCATAACATCGGAAGTCCCACAATCCCACCTCATTCCCTGGTGGCATTTGGTCTGTTCCTGCGACTGCCTGGTTATGCTGAGGTGCTGCTGAAGAAACGAAAGAAGGCTCAATGTCTGCTACGTCTTGTTCTGGGGGTCACAGATGATGGAGCTGGAGGTACAAGGGTGATCTGTTTTATGTTAATGTGTTTTGCTTCCCAACAGATTTTCACTTATACAAAGATTGGGTTAAATTGAAACAGAAATGTAGAGTTTCACAATTTGTACCTTACTCTTATATTTTTTATTATTTGACATTTTGTATTCATATCTAGGTAAATTGCTTAGAATCTTAACAAAAGCATGGGTTTATTGCAAAGATTGACAACCTTGCCCATTAAGGCTTGCACTGATTGGATAAATCATTTCTTGACCAACAGTCTTGGATCTTTTCATATTGAACAACTCACTATCAAGGTGTCTGTTAGGAATGCAATACCATTACCATTTTTTAAAGGCTTTTCTACATCTGGCAATTCATGCAGAATTAACCTGCAACTGGAATCACTGTTTCCACTTTCTGCATAACCAAGTGCAGAACAATCTTTGAGCAGAGACATTGTCAAAACGACTTTTATATGTGTATATTAAACAATACATAACGTAATATTTTGATTTCTCATTGTATTAATTTATTGTATTATTTCTTTAAGTTAAAAAAGGCTTTATTAGTTATTAATGTGTTTATCAACCTGTGTATTCCAGGCCATGTGCTTACATCCCCTATTGCCAGCAGCTTACCAACACTGCCTTTTATTGTGTTGAAGTCACTGTTTGATGCTAGCCCCCTCACCACTGATGATGGCGTCCTCCTGAGACGTATGTGTCTAGATATTGGTGCTCTTCATCTCATCCTGGCATGTTTATCTGTACTCAGTCATCATGCCCCAAGAGTCAGCTTGCCAGGTTTTCAACAAGAGGTAATTTAAAAATATTGTGTTAATTCCTTTATGAATAATTTATAACACCTTCAACTGTGTAACTTACATTTGCACCAGCTATCTTGTAAGCAACATTTTTTTTATGTTATATTCAAATGTGTTACACAGAAAATAGTGTTTAACTCTTGGCCACATTGATGGTGTTTTTAGCTCACCTGAGCACAACGTGCTCAAGGGGAGCTTTTGTGATACCGCTTCGTCCGGCGTCCGTCGTCCGTCGTTCGTCGTCAACATTTACCTTGTGAACACACTAGAGGCCACAATTTTTATCCAATCTTCATGAAACTTGGTCAGAATGTTTGTCTGCATGAAATCTTGGATGAGTTCATTATTGGGTCACCTGGGGTCAAAAAGTAGGTCACGAGGTCAAATTTTAGGAAAAACTTGTGAACACACTAGAGACCACATTTACTGCCCAATCTTCACCAAACTTGGTCAGAATGTTTGTCTACATGAAATCTTGAATGAGTTCGTAACTGGGTCACGTGGGGTCAAAAAGTAGGTCACTAGGTCAAATCTTAGAAAAAGCTTGTGAACACACTAGAGGCCACATTTATAGCCCAATCTTCACCAAACTTGGTCAGAATGTTTGTCTACATGAAATCTTGGATGAGTTCGTAACTGGGTCACGTGGGGTCAAAAAGTAGGTCACGAGGTCAAATCTTAGAAAAAACTTGTGAACACACTAGAGGCCACATTTATAGCCCAATCTTCACCAAACTTGGTCAGAATGTTTGTCTGCATGAAATCTTGGATGAGTTCGTAACTGGGTCACGTGGGGTCAAAAAGTAAGTCACTAGGTCAAATCTTAGAAAAGGCTTGTGAACACACTAGAGGCCACATTTATAGCCCAATCTTCACCAAACTTGGTCAGAATGTTTGTCTGCATGAAATCTTGGATGAGTTCGTAACTGGGTCACGTGGGGTCAAAAAGTAGGTCACGAGGTCAAATCTTAGAAAAACCTTGTGAACACACTAGAGGCCACATTTATAGCCCAATCTTCACCAAACTTAGTCACAATGTTTCTCTGCATGAAATCTTGAATGAGTTCGTAACTGGGTCACGTGGGGTCAAAAAGTAGGTCACTAGGTCAAATCTTAGAAAAAGCTTGTGAACACACTAGAGGCCACATTTATAGCCCAATCTTCACCAAAATTGGTCAGAATGTTTCTCTGCATGAAATCTCGAATGAGTTTGTAACTGGGTCACGTGGGGTCAAAAAGTAGATCACAAGGTCAAATCTTAGAAAAAGCTTGTAAACACACTAGAGGCCCTATTTATAGCCCAATCTTCATCAAACTTGGTCATAATGTTTGTCTACATGAAATCTTGGATGAGTTCCTTATTGGGTCTCGTGGGGTCATAAAGTAGGTCACTAGGTCAAATTTTAGAAAAAGCTTGTGAAAACACTTAAGAGGCTACATTGATGGCCCAGTCTTCACCAAACTTGACCATCATGTTTGCCAGTATGAAATCTTACATATGTTTTGAAGTGAGTCATGTGGATTCAGTAGGTTACTTGGTAAAATTCTAGAAAATGTTTTCAACCCAGTGGCCACACTAATGGTCCAATCTTCACCAAAGATTTCTTAAGAAAATTACTCTTAATTACTTAATGCCAGATTTGAGCCTACGTAAAGCCTGTGTCATCAGGTGAGCGATTAAGGGCCATCATGGCCCTCTTGTTTCCCTAGTAGTTTAAGTTTTCATAAAGAGATTGTCTTTTGTGTGCTGACCACAGGCTGCCAAAGACATTTGACTGCTTGTAAGGCTACAGCAGGGTTCGCACAGTCTTAAAAAGTGCTTAAATTTGAGCCCCTTTCTTAAAAAGTGCTTAAAAACAAAAAAACGTCCTTAAAAGTCCTTGATTTTAATTACTCTCTTAAAAAGTGATTAAAAAGTGCTTAATTTTCTCTAAAAACGTGCTTAAAAATGAATAAATGACTAAGATCATGATAAAATGTTGAAAGTTTTAAACAGACAATCGAATTTAGTATCAAAATATATAAATTGTTTGCGAAACATAATAGTAAGGGGACGAATTTCAAGCGGTTCGAACTAGTTTGGGTACGAATATGTTGGAGTTGCGCCCCTTTGTAAACAACAAAATGGCGTCAGGAAAATGTGTTTTCAATAAAAAAATGGTTGATTACCTATCCCTGGGTCGTAGATTGCAACAACAAAAGAAAGGCGAAGTGTCGAATGTGCAAGTAAACAATTGACATTGGAAATATGGGCGAGACAGGGTTGAAATCACATGCAAAAAGTGAAAAACATGTTCGAAATTCCATGTCCACGGACAACGGCTTAACACTGGAGAATTATTTTAGTGGTAGAGTCGCGAAGCAGAAAGAAAAGCCTGCTTCATCAACATCGGAGGCTGAGAAATTTACAGTCCCTCCTCCGCCAGCTATCCCGAAAACCACAGTTCCCGTTAATGTAAACAATAACATGCACTCTTTTGCTAACAAGAACACTGTTCTTAAAAGTGAAATTCTTTGGAGTTTACAAACTGTTGTTACACACTGTTCCTAGAAATCCAATGAAAATGTTGGGGATCTTTTTAAAGAAATATTTCCTGACAGTGACATAGCACAACGGTTTTCATGTGGAGAACGAAAAACGTCGTACCTTTGTATGTTTGGTTTGGCAGATTACATGTATGTACATGTAATTGTGTTAAATAAAGTCTTCAATTTTTTAAACGTTTCTGACTCTTTTTAAGTTTCTTAATCATTGGTAAAAAGCGATACATGTATGAAGAAACGTGCTTAAAAAATGGGATAATGTGCTTAAAAAGTGCTTGAATTTTGGCATGGGATGGCTGTATGAACCCTGTACAGTAGCACAGAGAGTTAACTGAGCTAACCACCTCACAAGGAGACAAAGAATAGTATGTGACTTTCACAAGTTTGACAAAAGTTATCATTCCAGGCTTACTCTGTCTTGAGTGCCATGAGGCTCCTTCCTCAGCCCATGATCCATCTGTGCAGTATGGGGTAGAGGTAAACTAAAAACTTTTTGCATTTTGATTTCATTACCTCATCACATTTATTCCAGGCCCACTCTATTCTGAGTGCCATGCAAGCTCCCTCCTCAGCCCCTGCCACCACTGTACAATATAGTGGGGAAGAGAAGTCCCAGCAGTACTGGGCCAAGGGTACTGGGTTCGGGACCGGTTCAACTACCTCCAGCTGGGATGCTGAGCAGGCCCTGGTTCGACAGAGAAGTGAGGAGGAACATGTCACTTGTTTGCTGCAGGTAATTTGCTGAAATTCTTTTCCTAAGTATATACATTTTAATATTTAGGTCATAAGTTTAGTGGGTTTTTTTAACCTCTTCCTCTCATTTGACTGTAGGTCACTAAACATAGTTAAGTGAGTAATTAATTGCCTTAAACATTGTAAAATATTTATAAGCTGCTACAATTTGTCAATCTGTTCTTTATTTGATTTCTGATTATCTTATAGAATTGTAGCAAATTTGCATCAAGGTATCACTGACATGCATATTCTTCTTTCTTCTTGTCCTTAGGAAAAATCTTATCTTGCAAAGCAATTTGTACTAGCATAGAAATGACAACACAATATGGACAGTAAGTTTAAAATTAATACTCTTTAATGTTTGTTTTTGTTCTAGGGCAGGTGTTGACATGATACCCATATGATGAACATGTTTATTTCAGGTCTTGGCGAGCTACATTAACCCAGGAGGCAGCATGCCTGCTAACTTTGAGAATGATGACTATGTTGCCTCTATGGAGAAATGCCTTTTGCCTGATGTTGTGCCAGGGATGTTAACCCAGTCTTGTCTGATACCTGCTATGTCTTCATACCTCAGGAATGACTCAGTGCTTGACATGGCTAGGTACTTTGTGTTATGGAGGACATTTTATTGGCACTGAAAATCTTAGATCCATTATCTTCGACCATACTTATTGTCTTTCGGACATTAACAATAGAAAAACCATTTGTCTCTTTATCTTTTCTTAGATAATTATGATCTATTACATCTATGCTATAAATTTGAATTTACATCTGCCTCAATTCTCCAGACATATACTTCCTACAGGTTACTGCTGCAATGACTGCAAGCCACCATTTTGATTCCATCACGTAGTATCATCTTGCTTCTTCCCATCCCACAATCTTCACAGTTATATTTATTTTATGTGAGATTAGTAAAAGAATTTGTTTCCTATCAACTATATTGTAGGAATAGGTTTAATTTAACTTTTTTTACTCGTCAAAGTACCCCTTTTTAGCTCACCTGAGCACAATGTGGGTTCGTTATTGGGTCACCTGGGGTCAAAAGTAGGTCACTAGGTCAAATTTTAGGAAAAACTTATGAACACACTAGGGACCACATTTATAGCCCAATCTTCACCAAACTTGGTCAGAATGTTTATCTGCATGAAATCTTGGATGAGTTCGTAACTGGTTCACGTGGGGTCAAAAAGAAGGTCAGTAGGTCAAATCTTAGTAAAACCTTTTGAACACACTAGAGACCACATTTATAGCCCAATCTTCGCCAAACTTGGTCAGAATGTTTATCTGCATAAAATCTTGGATCAATTAATTATTGGGTCACGTGTGGTCAATAAGTAGGTCACTAGGTCAAATCTTAGAAAAAGCTTATGAACCCACTAGAGACCACATTTATAGCCCAATCTTCACCAAACCTGGTCAGAATGTTTGTCTTCATGAAATCTTAAATGAGTTTCTTATTAGGTCAAGTGGGGTCAAAAAGTAGGTCACTAGGTCAAATCTTAGCAAAAGCTTGTGAACACACTAGAGACCACATCTTTAGCCCAATTTTCACAAAACTTGGTCAGAATGTTTGTCTGCAAAAAATCTTGGATAAGTTCCTTATTGGGTCACATGGGGTCAAAAAAAGAGGTCATTAAGTCAAAACTTAGAAAAAGGCATGTGAACACACTAGAGGCCTCATTCGTAGCCCAATCTTTACCAAACTTGATCAGATTGTTTGTCTTCATAAAATCTTGGATAAGTAAATCTTAGAAAACTTAGAAAAAGGCATGTGAAAACACTTAAGAGGCCACATTGATAGCCAAATCTTCACCAAACTTGGCCAGAATGTTTGCCATTTTAAAATCTTACATATGTTTTGAAGTTGGTCATGTGGATTCAGTAGGTTACTTAGTAAAATTCTAGAAAACCCCAGTGGCCCCACTAATGGTCCAATCTTCACCAAAGATTTCTAAAGTAAATAACTCTTTAATTACTTGATGCCAGATTTGAGCCTACTAATAGCCTGTGTCATCAGGTGAGCGATTAAGGGCCATCATGGCCCTCTTGTCTGTTTTTAGTTTACTATAGGAACACAATTTATCACACATGTATTTATCAAATATCTCCTTCCTACCTCTTAGACATGTGCCACTGTACCGGTCACTGCTCCAACTGTTACGAGCCATCTCTGTGTACCCTTCACTGGTTGTGTTGCTGCTACCCCAGGACAAGGAGACCAACAGTGACAGTACCATCGCGGTCGGAGAATTGCTCGAGAAAATGAGAGCATGTGTTGACACCTATGCCAGTCGTTTGAAGTAAGTGGACAGCGCTTTTAAAAAAAATGTATGTTACTGTTTTTCAAAATGATAGAGGATGTGGAATCTGTAGGTAGCAATCAGTCTTGAAATTGAGGCCTTTGTTTTGATATTTCCCACTATTTCTGGGGTTTACTGCAGATATTAGAGTAGGGGCTCTCATAGAGTGGTGGAAGAGTTGCCGCTTAGCCTCTCACACTTGGGTTCGAATCCCATTCAGGGAATGAAGGTCTTAATATGGGAGGGTCTTACTGATGACCTGTGGTGTGCCAGTTGTTCTAACCAGACAAATGTAATTGGGCACTGAGTTGTATTCAAGAGCATGACAGTTTTGAAATATGAAATGAAATTTAAAGCTGTATTGTCAAAATTGAAAAACAGCTTGCTTTTTACCTAATGGTAGATGTTTTGCTTTTAAAATGAAAGGATACTATTTGTTGATGTTTTAATTTTTAAAAATATAGAAAAAAGAAAGCTTTTATTCGTCATATATTTTTATAAATTTGATTACATTAATTATACATTAATTATACCTGTATAAAGAATATGAGTGCCTGTGTTATACTTTTCCAAGTAAGTTAAGTGACAATGTTATTGTTATTTTGCATTTGAAAGCAAACAGTGTGTTGATACTTTCAAGTAGCTTTAAATAATTTGAATTACTGCTATTGCATTTAACAGCTGTTGATACATTACATTGTCAATAAAAGAAATATTTCCTAATGTATTACAGAACAAACCATGGTAAGATGACAGGCAGTAAAGAGGAAGAGGAGGAGAATGAGGGACTAGCAATGTTGATACCAGACATCCAGGAGACAGCCAGGATTGTACATATCAGCACAGAGAGGATGAAGGACAGAGATGGTAGGTTGTCTCATTAAGGAAGTGGGTACAATCTAAATAGTTAAAAAAAAAGTTAAGTGGTTGTAATAAAGTGTTTTTAAAGCTTAACTGATCATAGACTAGAAACTTTTTTATAATAAACTGGATGTTATCGTTACTCTGGAGACATTTCTAAAAGAATAGAGAGGTCTTAATACTGAAGTTGTCTTCATTGACAATAGGCCTTAAAATGGGATCTGTCGCAGACATGTGTAAATGCTATTTTTATTTTGTTAGAATGTTTGATTGTAGGTTAAATTGTACACTTTGTTACATGTCTGTTTATCAGATTGTGGCAATGAGATGTGTGAGAAGGGCAGTGAGGAGATGAAGGATAATGGCAAGGGAAGCTTTGATGAGATCTACCTCACAGAAATGCAGAAGCTACAGTTTGGTATGCCTATTCTGTATTGAAACACTTGGTAGTATATAAAAACATGCAAAGAAGGACTAGATTCAATTTGGTGACATGAAATGCTAAAGTATTCAAGAAACACCTTAGTTATGGGCAGGTTCATTGCCGAATAGGCTTATTTCAGCCAATTATATTACAGCTAGGTTTTGATGTTTTAAGCGTCTTGCTCAGTTGGCAGAATATTGTTGTGCAATGCAAATTAGCCTTTATATTGAAACAAATGAGTTTTAAAACTTACAATATTAGTTGGTTGTAATTTCTCCAACTGCCAAGTAATTATCAAAACAGTTAACAATGAAACTAGTCTTGAAGATGTTTTTAATTATTTCTGTTACTTACTCCAGGACAATATGAAATGGTTGAGGAGGAGGGCTCCAACTTCAAGTTCACAGTTCACTACCACTATGAGAACAATGTGAAATCTGCTGGAGATATCAAAAACCCAAACAGGATACGTCGTCTGGCCCAGGAGGCTGTCACCCTCTCTACTTCACTGCCTCTCTCTGTTAGCAGCTCTGTGTTTGTGAGATGTGATGAGGAACGGCTAGATATTATGAAGGTAAAAATCGGAGCTTGGGTTAATTCTTAATAGCCGAACATGTACAAATTGCAAATATATAGACAAATATAAAATTTCAAGACTAAACAAGTATATTTTTTTTATCTGACCCTCTGAATTATTATCAGAAGCAGTGTTTTTTGTTTTATATATTTTCTGATATTTTCCCTTATTCTAAAACATATGAAAATGGAATTGAGTATGGTTATTATGTATTCATATGTGCCTAACAAAAAAAGGTAAAATTACTAATCTTTAATTCAATATATGACAAAAGTGAATAAAATTAAACTTACTTGTAGCCAAGGCCACTAACACATCATAGTAGGTGCATTTCCTTATGATCCAACAAGCAAAGGATTGGTGTATTAGAGTGTCAAAAGATTTTAGTTTCTCAGGAGTGCCTGACTCTCATACTGTTCTTTGTGACCAAAACATGAAAAATTAATGCATTTATAATCTCCTTAAATACATTCAAATCATTCAAAGAATACATTGTATTTGTAGTTAAATAATTATTATCAAAGGCTGAAGCTGTGGAATCATTTGTTACAGTTCTGTAGTCTACAAGGTCCTTAATACTTGATGAAAACTTAACGAAGTAGAGTGTGTAGATGCTTTATAAATGAAAACCAGTAAAACTATCTTTAATTCTATTGTTCAGGTGCTGATCACTGGTCCTGAGGATACACCGTACGCGAATGGATGCTTTGAGTTTGATGTTTACTTTCCTGGAGATTACCCTAATGCTCCACCATACATCAACCTGGAGACTACAGGCTACCACACCGTCAGGTTCAACCCCAATCTCTACAATGATGGCAAAGTAAGGCAAAGGGTCATTGCAGATATTTTCCGGCAGTTGAAGATATCCATTTCTTTTTTGCTTAACATAAAGTTTTCTTTCATTATTTCTAAGGAGAATGTGATTAAAGGGAGTAAACAAAACTCCTTTTTATATTAAAGTTTTGAAAATGGCCAACGAGGCAATGAGTGAGAGTGAAGATAGTGGATACTTTACCACAGTTACTCATTGAAATAGTTACTTATTTTAACAGATGACAGATCCTAATATTTACCATTATAAGAAATATTTTAATTTGCCTTAATTGTAATGAAATCTTTTTTATCTGTATGTCTTCATTTCTTGTGTTGTACCCTTTTGGTACCCTGTTATTGATGAGTATGGGACTGATTATAATATTTTAATATTAGATTTTGCTGTCACACATGCTATGAATTTTCATAGTCATACTTTTTTGCTGCAGGTCTGTTTAAGTGTGCTGAACACTTGGCATGGTCGTCCAGAAGAGAAGTGGAGTGCACAAACATCCAGCTTTCTTCAGGTGGGTGGTGTTTTTCAGTTAAAGAAAATTGCATTAGTGAGAATAGTTGGGTTTTTTTTGCTCTAACTGTTTTTCACCTTGTCTCTGAATGGTTTTATTAACGTACTAGCACTAGTACCAATCTATATTTGTTAACCATAACCCATTCTAGATTCCAAAACTCTTTGTAGAAAGCCTAGACAGCTGCAAAGAAATGTTTAATATTTTTATATATGAAGATAGCAGTATGCTGTTAAATACCATGAATATTTCGTAATTATTGGTTTTGTTGTCTGATTTTATATAATATTTGTCCATAAATGTTTTAAGCTGCTTTGTTCACAGACTTGTTAGTATAACAGGATTTTTAAAAGCAGTTTCCATCTTATGTAGAAATACAAAATAGTATTATGAAAGCAAATACACGTTAGGGCTAAAAGCATGCACACTATTATATTATAGGAAGTAAACATTTGCTGCAATGACTGAAGTTATGTTTATTTTCTCCAGGTGCTAGTCTCTATCCAAAGCTTAATCCTTGTGTGTGAGCCATATTTCAATGAGCCAGGCTACGAAAGATCTCGAGGCACACCCTCAGGGACTGCCAGCTCCCGGGAATATGATGCCAACATTCGTCAGGCAACGGTCAAATGGGCCATCCTGGAACAGCTGAAGAATCCATGTATATGCTTCAAAGAGATTATCCAGAAACACTTCTGGCTAAAACGACACAAGATCCTCAAGCAATGTGAGGAATGGATAGCAGAAATGGAGTTGTACAGCAGTGATAAACGTAACGGGCGATCTATAGCTCAGAGCACAGTAGCCTTAAAGGTATGTGAACACAGCTTTTATGTCATATAGAGATGTTCTGTTTGTTCATTCACCTGAGCACAATGTGCTCAAAATGAGTTTTTTCGATACCCTTTGTCTGTCGTCTGTTTTGCAGCATCAACAATTTGCATGTGAACACGCTAGAGGCTACAGTCTTTATCCAATCTTCACTAAACTTGGTCAGAATGTTTGCATGAAATTTTGACTGAATTCATCATTGGGTCTCGGGGCTAAAAACGTAGGTCACTAGGTCAAATCTTAGAAAAACCCTTGTGTACACACCAGAGACCACATTTTGGCCCAATCTTCACTAAACATGACCAGAATTATTGTCTGCAAGAAATCTGGGGTGAGTTTGTAACTGGATCACATGGGGTGAAAAACTAGGCCAGTAGGTCAAATTTTTGGAAAACCTTGTGAAAACTTAAAACTTACTAAAAGCCCATGTCCTCAGGGGAGCAATTTATTGCCATCATGGCACTCTTGTTTAGATTTCTTCTGATTATTAATAATTATGTTAACTGTTGGTAATGTTCTTTTTCTCCTTTAGTATGTATTATATCAGTACAATAAACAGAGTAGTTACTAACTTATCCTGTGTAAAATTGAAACATAGGCACATATCTGTACAATTAAAATTGACAGTTTTACAAACTAATAATGCATTTGATACTATCTTCAGCTATATCTATGCAGAATTTACAATTTATTTTATATTCTAGACTTTCCTAAGTTCAGACAAGGCATGCTATAAACACATGTTCAAAAGGTTTTTGTGTGACTATTTCCAAGAAACTGGTAGTGTTTAAGCAGAAGGCCTCTAAGATGTATTTTCTGTATCTCTGTAAAACTTTTTATGTTTGAGATTTGAAATAACAAAAAACTGTAAATCGTCTTTCCAATAGAAACACTACAACCAACTGAGGGAGGAGTTTGCCAGGATGCAGCCACCTGAGGGTTTGGAGGATGTAGAAAAGGGAGCTATTGACCCAAAGGAGAAACATTACACTGAGGATGTGGCTGGAAGCTCAGGGCTTAAAGACTTGCCACAGGTTGTCCCTGCTGACAATAATGCCAACTGTGTGATAGCTAAAGATGACTTGAAACAAGTGACCACTGCTGCAGACTGCTGATCACATCAGGACAGTAGCTGTGATCCCATTGGTTGAAAGTCTGACCATACTTCACTAAACTGTGATATCATTGGTTGCTGCCAAGTGCTGCTATGTCATCTGTGATTTGATTGGATGCAGTAATGATAGCATGTAGTATTTATGGTTTTGATTGGCTACTGAACATGTATGATGGTGGCAATGGTTGTTTATCGATTGATTGCATGTTTGTGAACTAGACATTGGAATTTAAATAAAGCATACAGTTTGTCAATGCAAAGTGAGATACAAATAGTTGGAATACTACAAACGTGATACATTGCAAGTCAAATGAAGTGCACAAAGAAATAATTGGCAAACTAAAGGACCCAAAACATTCTCTCAAACGGTTAAAAACAAACTATAAATATTTATGTCTTTAGATTGTTGGAATGTTACCAACTTTCTATTGAGTATGTAGAAACTGGAAATAATGGTCATACAAGAAGAAAGTCTTGGTAGAATCATAACGTTTTGCATTGAGAAGCTGTTTATTTTTTCTTAGTTTATTAGTGAAAAAAAATACTAAAGAACTTTTGATACTGTCTGCTTTTTTTCTATTAGATATACCTATTTCATAATTGTTCATATGATCATGTTGATATTTTCAATCATTATTTTGATGCCAAGTGAACCAAACTATTTTCTTCATTTAATGATGAATGGCATTAGCAACATTTGCATCTCAGAATATGAAGTTTACTGTTTTTGTGGTATATTTTCTTTTGATGTTTCCTCCTCAGCATGCTCTCCAAAGGGGATTATGTTTCAACTAGAACTGGAACAATGGTTTAAGACCCGGCAGCGGGTGTCAATTTTTTTATTATTTTCTTTTGAATATTTTTACAAAATGTTGCGTTATTCAACTTACTAATCTAATTTCCCAATACCTTAGTATTTTTTATAACAAATGAAATAAAATAAATAATACTATTCCATGAATCATGGGTGATTACAAAACACCCACATGCATGTACATGTAGCAGTTAAAAGAGGTGTTGGGAGATTTTATCAGTATATATGTATTTAAAATTTCAATAAAATTCATTATTTTATGCTGCATAAATAGGATTGATTTTTTTTCCTGTTTATATTATGAGTCAAAGGTTAGGTTTTATTTAAGGTTTTCACTTCTTTATTGGTAATTTTTAGCTCGGCTTTTCCAACTTTAGTCAGGACACACTGGTAAGCTTATGTAGCTATCCAGCATTGAGAACATTGATGTAACACCTTCTCAAATATTAAATGAATTATATTTGCTTATAAAAAAACTAAACTAATTTTTAAGGTTAGCTATGTAAGGTCTTGTATTCGCAAAGAAAAAAAATGTCTAGTTAGCCATCATATTTCTGCATTAAGATGTAGTACTCACTGGGCCAATAGCTGTTTCATTGTTTATCTGAGTAAAAACAACATATTACATGTTGTTAATCCTCACCAAGGTTTAAATTTATTTTGTAGGAGAACAATGTTATTCTAGTTATATACAAGATTTAATATGTAAGTGATAGATGTACGATTCGTACTGCTGTGTTGTTTTGTGGGGGTGTTTTTTTTTCGATATATCTTAATCTATCATGGGATTGGTTTTTGTTGGCCATTGGGGAGGGGGTGCGGTGAGGAGGCTATCCTTTTGAACCAGGGAGTACTTTTATCCAGATTTGCTGTTGATTTATCTCATTCCCCATATACTGAATCCCTCATAGTGTATGTAGTTGACAAACTTACTTTCTGTGTTTGCTTAGATATATTTATTTCCTTGCAAGGTATAAATGAATTATTGAACTATTTATGATATGTAACTTATTTAAAAAAATAATCAAGCAACTGTTTATTTCAATGAAATTCTCTTATTTTTTCAATTAACGTTTTTAAGGTCACTGTTAAATTCTTGATTTAAGGAGATGTGCACATCCAATGCATCTCCTGCTTTTGATAAATAATCTACTGTAGATGTTTCCTTATTGAATCTTTGATGTAACTTTTATAGTTGAGTTTGAGAAAATGTTAGTTGTGTATTATTATTATTATTATTGTAAATGTTTTTAGACTGAGAGTCAGGAATGATTTATTGTATTATTTTCTGTTAATTGTTCAAGATTGCTTGACCAAGTGTTACATAAGTGTTTTTGTTGTTTTTATTTTTATGAAATTGTCTATATAATAAGACATTATCTCTGAATAAAAGGATATGTTTATGTTTTATTCATAATGCAATTAATTGTCAGTCTTCATTGTAAATATTATTTGTATAAGCTATTTCTTGCACTAGTTTTTGTCTTGATCAATTATCAAAATAAAATGAACTGACAATGTCATGTAGACTTGCTATTTATTGTTTCAACACTTCTTATTCCACCTATCAGGAAGGGTGAATTATTTTGTTTGTTTAGTTACAGTAGCCAAGGACGATGGACAGGTATTTGCCAAATTTAACTTACTGAATGTGGCAAACTATTTTGTCATACAAAGCAGCTTTAGTTGAGGATATAAGTCAACAATGAGAATGTTTCCATCTCATTTTATATACTGGAGGTACATGCCCTTTCAACCCATTTTTCTATGCAATAATAGAGATTGCTGTTAAGTTGTTATTTTATATCTTAGTATACAATTTAGGAACCATATCAGTTTTCACTAATCCTAAGAAATATGCTATTATTATAACAATATATGATATTTGTCAGATATTATGTAATATAATAAAGCTAATGGCTGTATTTTCTGACTAGGACAGTGTCAAAATTATAATGATTTTCTTATGGTGCAAGTGTTCTTCAGTCAATATTTACAAAGTCACAATATCATTTGGTGAGTTTTCAACTAAGATGATTGCAAATCACTAATAAGCTGCCATTTTGGTGTCTTTATTGTGATCTATTAGCCCAATCTTTTCTGCACATTTTTATGTTTCAATTCTCGTATCACCATGAATGCTGTCAGATTAGAAAACTTAGGAAGTACATTAAGGACTAAATGCAAACATTGAATTTTACAACCAGTCACTTAGTGTATTAACAAAAGGGTTCAAAGTGTCTGCCACTTTAGATAGTGTAAAATGCCTTGTGATAAAAACAATAATCTTCAATCAGGGACCGACAAATCCTTTGCCCAGTGCCCGCGGGCAACCAGCTTTGATCTGCCGGGCCAGCAAATTCTTTTAGAGCTAGTCCACCGGACCACCATGAAACTCCGTTAGTTGTTGTCCGGGGTGGTGGTAATCGTATCAAGATGCCAAAATAAACAACGCCAGGTCACAGTGCACTCGACGTATTGTAATATGGGCCTGTATGCATTGTTAATCACCGTATGCGTGTTTTCATAGCGCCCCGATCGATAATAATGACCCACAGCAGCAAACATGAATGCTCTCGCTACACGACGTCCAGTGAAGACGTACACATGCGAGGTTACTATGGTATTTCCCGCCAACTATCAAAACTCCACCTACCTGATAACCATTCGCATAATTTTGCGGGTATCGTTAAACGGCTCTCAACGAGTGTTGTGCATTACTGAAGGAGATGCCACCTATACTCCGCATACCTAATAAACTATGCATGAAAAGGAGTGTCCTGTGCAAATATTATGATTTATTTGTTATTGTTAACCGATTTTTACGCTCTGCCCACTACTGCTAATGACAGGATTGATTGACAGCGACTGGCTAAAGTGCCGGCATGTTTGTGTGCTCGACTGTCAGCATATAATTAATGCAATTTAGGTAAAGTTTGTTGCTGAGCACTAATTATTGTTGTCTGTTATGATTAATTTGTTCAGGCGGCAATTAATTAAGTTTTGATGTCGAGTTAATACGTAACAGGCTTATAATATCGGTCTTTCTTTAAATGGATCGGCATCCGAATTAAAGACGTCAGTAATTATCACCTTTCGCTGATCATTTAATAATACTTAATGGTTTTAATTATTCAAAGTTTGTAATGAGAAGTGTTAATGATGGGAACTAAAACCGATATATATTCTGTTATTTAAGTTAAATATATTTAAATAATAACATGGTATCCACCAGCCATGATATCTCGTTCTTGGTCAACAGGTTTGATTAAACAGTAATTTGTAAAAACAACAAAAATGGCAAGAACTTCTTTTTTTTTTTACTAGCTTACCTGTGGCAGCCTGGTGGTTCTATCCAGGCATTAGTCTAGGAATCTTCAAGCAATAATAATTAGCTGGACATTGCCAATTTGACTAATTGTGTCGGTGTGATATAACACAAAACAAACATTAAAAAAAAAAAACAGCCTTAAGCATTTACTGTCATTTACTGTTAGTTTGTTTTTGTTTTGAAAATAAATGGTAGCCTGATTGATTAGACTAGTATGTAAATTAAAGAAAAGCGATAGTCCAAGCTGAAATTTGGTAGCCCCAGGCATGACCAGTGTCTTGGTGGTATAAATAAGAAAAAAATAGAAAATATATTCATATAATAGAACATTAATTTCATTTTGATTGACCTATTTTTTATCTTCCTATTTAAAAGCTTTTTGGCTGTATGAGGTAAGCCAATTTACTATAATATTGCAAAGGTGATCAAAATGTTTAAGCTTACATTTAAAAAAAGATGCCATAAATACAGTATTTAAAAAAGGAATATAGATTTTCAGTATAATTATAAAATATTGCAATCCTAGAGCTTTTCATAAAACACCTGTCTGCAACATTGTTTTATGCATCTCAATTTGATAAGTCAAATAGTGTACTACCATTTATTATTTTTCATTACACATTTAACATGTGGTAGCAAGCTGAAAGATCAATTTACCGTTTCACCTTTTAAACTGAAACTAATGTGTGGCCAACATTTTCTATTAGTATGTGGTAAAACATACTATTTCATGATCTAGTCTAACTTGAGGAACTTGCTTTCAACAACAAAATCCTGCCATGAAAAACACTGACAGTATCTTCAAGAACAATTATACAATAAGCTAGATCAGTGTTTTGACTGATTTATGAATAAAATAAATGTTGAGTGTAACAAGAATAATAGTTGACTTATATAATTCTTAAAATAAGATCCAAAATGCATATAGAATAATCAGTTGATACTAAACATAAAGTTAGGGTTTGGGTAATCATGTGGTCAATATGTCTTATCACCAAATGGTCCTAGTTCAGGATTTTTAGTGGAATGTGTCTCCACAGTCAGGATTCTCTCATGCATTGTTTACAGGCATTTAACAGGAACATGCTTTGGACAGGTTTCAATAAATACCTATCTATAAAGACTTATTAAAGAAGTTTAAAAATGCCACTGTTTTTGTCAGTCTGTCGTGCCCTATACTTTCGATTTTTGTTTACCCGTTGCAAAGTTCTGCAGTGTTAGCAATGTTAGTATATTAACATTAATTTGCTTGTTTTTTAAACCACAATGTCTTTGATACAATGATTAAAAGCTTATACACATGAAACAATAACAGAAAACCAATTCAATTCAAGCAAATCCTTTTATTGTAATTGTACACAAACAAAATTCAAATCAGTTTTGATTTTATTCTCTTGTATCACAAATTGACAAGTTAATCTTTATGTAAAATTTAATGTAACATTATTCAATACAGGAAATCACAGTTTGGTGTCAGTAGATCCTAGTAAAAGATTAAAAATTATCTGGGTATGTAAACATCTAGAAGTAAATCAAATTCATGACCTTAGACACAAGTCCACAAGTGTATTTTCATATAAAATACACAGAATGCGAAACAGTTTATCAAATGTTTATTTTCAATTTGAAACTAGATTTAAAATAGTCTTTTTTGTTTTCAGCTCTAAAAATAATATAACAGTGTATCTGTAAAAACATGTATTCTCACCATGCTGATGATAGGTGGAAAAAAGGTCCAACTTTGTTTAAATGTAGAAAGAACATTTTTGTATCAATATTTATAACAGAAAAAGGTCTTCATAAGGATTAAGTCCCCTGAAGTACAAGAATTTGCAATGCATATCGCAAGGTTTATTATGAAAATGGTTAAATAGAAAAACATAGAAAAATATAAAACAAAATTATATCTGTTACTGTTTTTTTTCATACAACACCACATAATAAACAAACAACCCAGTTCAAATCCATCTACTGTGGATGCACACGTGAATGTCTGCGTTCAGTCTGGTTTTCTTCCACCTCACTTTTCTTCCTTTGGGGTCTATCTGAATTTGAAGCTGGGGGTGTGTTCGCTCGATTCATCACAACCTTTGCCAGGGTTCCGAGACCAAACAAAGCTGCCATTCCACCTGCTCCCATCCCTGCCGTGACCATCAGATCAGAGCGAGGGACGACGGGATTGTGGCGGACTATCTCCACCTTCTTGTCATTCACCATACAGTAACATCGTGTCATTCCTCCCTTTATGGCTGCTTTCTGTTTGAAGAAAAGTCAAAACCAAACTTTACTAAGCCTCATTAAAGGTGGTATTCGACAGTTTGGACCAATTTCTCCCCCTCAAATAACCAAATTAATTATTGTTACCTAAACAGACCCAGCAAAATGATGTTTACTGATGGCATACATTTATGTGAAAAGTGAAGCATAATACCCTACTCATCATTACAAACATGTATTTTCTCTCTGATCTGATGGGAAACCCATGGCATAGTTGTCAACTTGTAACTCCTCTGACTGCTTAGCCTTCAAGTCCCATTTGGGCTGAAGGACTTAATGTGGGAACATCTTCCAGCTGACCTGCAGTGCACTGGTGGTTCTACCCAGACATCAGTCTGGGGTCTCCCTCCACCATAACATCTGGACGTCGCTATAATAATCATGGATGGTTGCTGCGAATACCTCAAAAACAAAACAAATCAATTTTCTATCTGAGCCATGCTGCACAGTTAGCTATTTCTAAACTAAAAAAAATCATTTCGTGGCCACTTATTTTTGTGATCATGTTCTAGTATCAGCAGGGTAGTTCACTCTGACAGAAATAACAACCATTTTGTAGATATGGAAAGAATGAACATTTAGAATGCTTTTAGCATGTTGTGCTGTCTCACAATTAAGGTAGTGTTTAAATCCATTTTGTAAAGTGTGTCAGCAGAAATTATGAACAAATACCCCCAAACTGTTGTCAGATATGGTTGCATATATTTATAATATTTACAAAGCCAAACTGAAGGATATCATCTTTAAGCCCAGGTCATGACTTTAATTTAAGTCTCCTCTCAATAATTCAGAATTTCTTTTAGCTGACCTAATGCCTTCCTGTTGTTCTTGCCAAGACATGTCTGTTGGTGTTTTCCTTCACTTAAAAGTGACTGAAAGTCACCAAAATGCTTGTAATTGTGTGAGAGGGACTTGCATATGAAAATAAGGAATTGAATGGAACTTTATACGATGAGAAAAAAATATACAATACAAATTTTTAAATGTATTTTACATAAGATTTAAACATGTTGTTGTTGTTGTCTTTTATTTCAGTTAAGTTTTTCAAAGACACCAAAACTTATTTGCTAACAATATCATATGATAAAAAGATACTTACTGCTTTTCTAACCACTGAAAAGTGTAAAGAAATGAATAAATTAACAAACAATTACACAACTCACAAAATTAATTGCCAAAATTAAAAAGCAACATCAAATGAATTAAAATAGCCAATGCTGTCAACTAACAAGTTAAAAGTTTTCAGTCATCCTACATATTTTTTAAAAATGATATACCATATCATTTTAAATATATAATACAATATGAGGTAAATGTAAAGATGCTTACTTGTTTTTCCTGAACACTGACCTGGAAAATGAAAAGAAAAAGATGAAGTTATATTTTTTTTTATAAACAAAGAAAACATATATCCATTTGTTCCAATGTTATTTTTCAAAAGGCAATCTCATCTTCTTCATTTAAGCAGAAATTCCCATCATTCTGATTCAGTGCAAACATTAAGAGCAATTTTTTTCACTTTTTGTACTGCAACTAAATTAATGTAGTCTTCAAAATCCACTTAAGTGAGAATAAAGTATAATTTTGTGCCAAAATTATACCAAAATTTCCCAAAAGGTGTAATACATTGTTACACATTTGATATAGGCAAACTGTGGATACCATCTTTATCATCCTTCCCAATGTCTGATATTAATGAGGCAAGCAAAAATGACATTAGTGAGACACTTATAAGTAACATCAGTGAGGTAGTTATAGATAACATCAATGCGACAGAAGTAACATCAGGCAGTTAGAAATAACAACAGTGAGGCAGTAAGGAACAACAACACTAAGGAACAACATCAGTGATGTTGTTACAAATAACTTTAGTGAGACAGTAAGGAACAACATCACTAAGGAACAACATCAGTGAGGCAGTTACAAATAACGTCACTGAGACAGTAAGGAACAACATCACTAAGGAACAACATCAGTGAGGCAGTTACAAATAACGTCACTGAGACAGTAAGGAACAACATCACTAAGGAACAACATCAGTGAGGCAGTTACGAATAACAACAGTGAGACATTAAGGAACAACATCACTAAGGAACAACATCAGTAAGGCAGTTACAAATAACAACAGTGAGACAGTAAGGAACAACATCAGTGAGGCAGTTACAAATAACAACAGTGAGACAGTAAGGAACAACATCAGTGAGGCAGTTACAAATAACTTCAGTGAGACAGTAAGGAACAACATCAGTGAGGCAGTTACAAATAACAACAGTGAGACAGTAAGGAACAACATCAGTGAGGCTGTTACCAATAACTTCAATGAGACAGTAAGGAACAACATCAGTGAGGCAGTTACAAATAACAACAGTGAGACAGTAAGGAACAACATCAGTGAGGCAGTTACCAATAACTTTAGTGAGACAGTAAGGAACAACATCAGTGAGGCAGTTACCAATAATTTCAGTGAGACAGTAAGGAACAACATCAGTGAGGCAGTTACAAATAACAACAGTGAGACAGTAAGGAACAACATCACTAAGGAACAACATCAGTGAGGCAGTTACAAATAACAACAGTGAGACAGTAAGGAACAACATCAGTGAGGCAGTTACAAATAACAACAGTGAGACAGTAAGGAACAACACCAGTGAGGCAGTTACAAATAACTTCAATGAGACAGTAAGGAACAACACCAGTGAGGCAGTTACAAATAACAACAGTGAGACAGTGAGGAACAACATCAGTGAGGCAGCAAGGAACAACATCAGTGAGGCAGTTACAAATAACAACAGTGAGACAGTAAGGAACAACATCAGTGAGGCAGTTACAAATAACAACAGTGAGACAGTAAGGAACAACATCAGTGAGGCAGTTACAAATAACAACAGTGAGACAGTAAGGAACAACATCAGTGAGGCAGTTACCAATAACTTCATTGAGACAGTAAGGAACAACATCAGTGAGGCAGTTACAAATAACAACAGTGAGACAGTGAGGAACAACATCAGTGAGGCAGCAAGGAACAACATCAGTGAGGCAGTTACAAATAACAACAGTGAGACAGTAAGGAACAACATCAGTGAGGCAGTTACAAATAACAACAGTGAGACAGTAAGGAACAACATCAGTGAGGCAGTTACAAATAACTTCTGTGAGACAGTAAGGAACAACATCAGTGAGGCAGTTACCAATAACTTCAGTGAGACAGTAAGAAACAACATCAGTGAGGCAGTTACCAATAACTTCAGTGAGACAGTAAGGAACAACATCAGTGAGGCAGTTACAAATAACAACAGTGAGACAGTAAGGAACAACATCAGTGAGGCAGTTACAAATAACAACAGTGAGACAGTAAAGAACAACATCAGTGAGGCAGTTACAAATAACTTCAGTGAGACAGTAAGGAACAACATCAGTGAGGCAGTTACAAATAACAGTGAGACAGTAAGAAACAACATCAGTGAGGCAGTTACCAATAACTTCAGTGAGACAGTAAGGAACAACATCAGTGAGGCAGTTACAAATAACAACAGTGAGACAGTAAGGAACAACATCACTAAGGAACAACATCAGTGAGGCAGTTACAAATAACAACAGTGAGACATTAAGGAACAACATCACTAAGGAACAACATCAGTAAGGCAGTTACAAATAACTTCAGTGAGACAGTAAGGAACAACATCAGTGAGGCAGTTACAAATAACAACAGTGAGACAGTAAAGAACAACATCAGTGAGGCAGTTACAAATAACTTCAGTGAGACAGTAAAGAACAACATCAGTGAGGCAGTTACAGATAACAACAATGAGACAGTAAAGAACAACATCAGTGAGGCAGTTACAAATAACTTCAGTGAGACAGTAAGGAACAACATCAGTGAGGCAGTTACAAATAACTTCAGTGAGACAGTAAGGAACAACATCAGTGAGGCAGTAAGGAACAACATCAGTGAGACAGTAAGGAACAACATCAGTGAGGCAGTTACAAATAACTTCAGTGAGGCAGTAAAGAACAACATCAATGAGGCAGTTACAAATAACAACAGTGAGACAGTAAAGAACAACATCAGTGAGGCAGTTACAAATAACTTCAGTGAGACAGTAAAGAACAACATCAGTGAGGCAGTTACTAATAACTTCAGTGAGACAATAAGGAACAACATCAGTGAGGCAGTTACCAATAACAACAGTGAGACAGTAAGGAACAACATCAGTGAGGCAGTTACAAATAGCAACAGTAAGGAAGTTATGAATAACTTCATTAAAGAAGTAAAAATTAAGGTGAATACTTTATGTCTATACTCTTGGCCTGCTATGGACATACTGTCACTGATATTGATAAGCCATAAGTAAATAGTGTAGGTTCAAATAACACAGTTTCCTGCTGGGCCCAGTCTCATCAGGAACTGCACTGTTTGATGCTGAGTCTCTAGCAATATATCTTCTAACCGTAACATGTAGTTGTGACCAAATAAATGTTGAATTACTTATAAATAAATGCAGCATGGTTAGGTTTATTGTCTCACCATTTTGACACTGGGCTCCTGTGGTTCCATTGGAAAATATTATTTTGTATCTATTATAATCATAGGTTTGAGTTTATATAGATAAAATTAACTTGCTACTTATCTTAATTAAAAGAGAATTGCCACACAAATATTGTTAAGCATCAACAATCGAGTGATACAGCAATGGAAGGTAAGCTCTGTATATTATATTATAATATTTGTTAATTAACTTGGTATTGGTATATATATATATTTGATTTGATAATTGAATTTGAATATTGTAATGTACATATCACATATTAAATATTAATGACTATATTATAATTCTGTAATCGATTGTTGTTTTAGGTCTTTATTTCTACCTTCATAATTAAACAATTGTAAGGTTAAACAAATCACTAAAGTTACAACTCTGAGAAAATCAAGTCGCAGAAAATTAATAAAACACAACGCATTAAGAAGTAAATGAAGACGTACAAAAAGCTAAACACTATACAATTATGCGAAAAGGCCACCATTGTAGCCGATTCGAGAAGTAACCTTAATCAAACGGTATTAACAAATTAAATAAAAAAAATAATCAAATTCTAAAATCGAATTGTTGGGCTACAGGTAAAACACCTAATTTGACATGGATAATGCAATATGATTAGAAAGAGAGTTATCTTACATTCAACAAATATTATTTATAAACTGCATCTTAATCAAAACAAATATTTCATGCATGTGAAGGCTATTAAGGGAACTGTACTCTAAATTAATTGGACCATGTCTGAGATGTTAAAAACAGTAATATAAGATAATCCTTCTCACCAGTTCCACACTCGACACCTGTGATACCATCAGGACACTGACAGGTGGCATTGCTGGCATCAGACACACATGTTCCACCATTCTGACAGTGTAGAGTACGACATGGGCTTGGGGCTGTGAACAGTGTGAGGCAATACATGTACATGGTCACTACTATACACTTCTTTTATTACAAAATGCCCCAATGCACCTCCTTACAAACAACAGGCCAAGATTTACTGTGGGGACTGAGGGGGCCTTAATTCCCCCAGTTGGTCCAGTCTCAACAATATTTCTTGAGGAAATGGCCTGATCACATAAATATTGCAGTTGTAGGAAGCACCATGCTTAGTAATAGTACTTTTGGGAAATTTTCAGTGGCTCAAAAATGTTGCTGTGTCAAACATTTAAACACATCTATAATATACTTTGGCTATTGTAGTAGCGATTTTTTTTTCTAAAATCCAAATGAACAGTAAATGACTCATCACAAATTTGTTCTTACTTTTCGCTTGGCTTGCATGAGTTTGGTATATGTTGCAATACTCTTTTTCAATGGTAATTTGATGATGTGCACACAATCTGTTATATTTTGGTCCAAGTATGAATAAACATTTTGCTTGGTTAATGTCCCTAAACCCCAATGTATAGTTTTTCCTTCCCAATTGTTGCAAACAACGATCGATGGGAAAATGGAGGTACAAATTTAATTAAGCTGAATTTATGGTCTAACTCACAGGGAAGTTTGTGTTTCCCTGATTCGACATATCTTTTTTTGAAAGAATTCAAAAAAGTTTTCAACAAGAAAGCTGATTATGTTGCTCAAGGTTTATGTCTTCTCATTTTTTGCAGACTTTCAGAGTTTTTACCTAAGGGAGCCAACCCCTAGGACGTATATCAAATTCGGTCTCGCCCACCACCCCCCACCCCCAGCTGAAAAGTTTTGAATCCCGGCCTGAACAATTATATTCACTCACACAACAGTACTTATAAAGACACATTTATATGCATTGACTTCACACATATTTATCTATTTTTGGCATTTTATTGAAACTGCATAGATATCTAATAATTAAATCAAGTTGTGTTTTAGCCATGCATCTCAATAAGATCATTTTATATTTTAACATTTACATCTGGATGTAATATATTTGTACACTTACACTGAAATTAGTCAACTACCATTAATGTTTCTAGAAAACTGTTCAAAGCCTACAATGATATGGTAAAATATATCTAGAGTATTCACCTATGTTTGTGTGTCCTTCAACATTGATACAGTATTTTTCAGTTCCTGCGCCTGTAGTAGATCTGTAATGCAAAACAAATATTAAACAAAAGCATTAAAAGTGTTATCTGACAGTTTGCCTAAATCTGACATATGTAACAACATCTTAACCCTGTTTTGGGGAATTTGTGCAAAATTCCTGCATAAACTTACACTGTATATTACAGTTAGGCTGCATATAACATTTCCTCAATTGTAAGACAGTTCAAATCAAGAAATAGATTGCTTTAATTGCCCATTATTTCTAAATCTATAAATAAGCAGGATGGGGCTTCCAGCTCAAAATAGATATTGACATCAAAACTGATGACTTGCATGATCAAGTAAGTGGTCACATAGTTTTCTTAGTTAAAAAATAGCTAACAGTCAATGTTACTCATATAGGAAATAATTCTTTGTACTTGCAACCAGGGTGTTATGCTTTACTTTTCATATGGATGTAGGACATCATTAAACAGCATTCTGTTGGATTTTTTTAGCTGATAATAATTTATTTAGTTGCATAAGAGACACAAACTGGTCCAAACTATTAAATACTACATTTAAATGTCTCAGCAGACTGGGCCATAACCAGAAAAAAACTATTACAAATGCCTTATTATAAATGAGGAAACCTTATTGACATCATTTGTTTGTTAGCAGCCATTGAAGTGTATAATCAAAATACCTAAGTGTGTAATGTGGCAAATATAGAAAATAAACACCAAACACTATAGGTTCCACAAAAGGACATTACCATTACAACATTAAGAACTGTTGCCATAAAAGGTAAACATTAAGATATTTTGTTTTACTATGTGTATACCTACTCTTCATATCCAAAAAACACCCCTTATGAAAACGGGTTTATAAGTAAAATTAGAATATTATTTTACTCAAATAAGTTTACTTACTTCAAACAAATGTTGTTTTGGGTTGGATCTGGCATGATTGCAATATCAAACTTGCAACTATTGGAGGCTGCATTTGGTTGAAAGATTACTACATTGGTCGAAGGCGGTTCCAGCGTGACATTTTCACTATGACAAAATATAAAGTTCAATGTTTTATGCCTAGTACAAGTAATTAAGCAATAGTTATATGTTTCTGGAGCAATCTGTTGACATTCCATTGATATTCTATGGTTACAAATTAAGCCGAAGACATTTTACTCATACATTTTAGGATAAATTTTCACTTTACACTGTAACTGTCCTAATTAGAAATTTAAGCGTGTACTAACATAAGGTTTGCTTAGAAAAGTGATTAACTTTGTAAAATAAGTAAGATTTGTACAAAAATATCTAATACTTTGATATGCTATGTGTCTAAAGGTTTACTTTCCAGATTGTGATTGTGAGTGAAATCTGAGGCACAACTATTGATTAGATTGATCTTTATGGTGTTAGATACTAATATGCAGGGGAAATGTCAAAAAGCTAAACAAAAAAGGGCCTGTTGTACTAGGCATGCTTTAAATGTTTGCATAAATATGCAGAATCTGGTCCTACCATATGTAAATGTGATTGTAATGAGGAAAACAGAAATTCCTTAATTAAGAACTTCAAATAAATATTGGGCAAAAATACAGCAGTCCTGTTGCAACAGTTTAGTGCAGTACACTTGCCCAGTGAACACTGGGAAGAGGGTCCACAGTTCTAGTTGGGTTTTTATCACAACCCTGATGTTTTTGCCTGCTTTGTTGAAAATGAAGTGCCCATCCAGTTATTTTATTCAAAACTAAATTAAGTACAACAGGCAGCTAGATTAAAATCTTTGGAAACTGTCTATGGTAATTTCCAAATCTAATTTTATTTAACTTAAAAATAACAAAATAAAATGTGTTTTAGAGGTTATTATGGAATACATCTGTATATCATTAATAATTATATAAAATTATATTTATAATGAAATAAAATCTAAAAAATAAATATTAGTTAAATGGCATATCTTCCTTTATGGTTCAAATGTCATTGTCAGCTTAACAAAGAACAAAATGTCTTGCAAGATTTCAGACTCACCAAGTTCCAGAATTGTTATGAGTTGTGATGGTTGTATGACAGGTTTGGTTGATGAGACAGACAAGAGTGGATCCAGCAGGTACAGAGGCTGTTTTGATGAATGGTGGAGTCACCTATCAAAAGGGATAGCCAACTGACTATTAATAATTAGAAGTGAAATGTATGTGTTAAGGATATACACCTAATAAATGATCACTTTTAAGGCTCTCATTTACCAACATTCTTAAGTGAAACACCCTCCAGTGATAAAATTAAGACAGAATACCTCCCGTGTATTTTAAGATACATATTTATTAGACGTTGCATAGTGCTTCTTTTGTGTAACTCTGAAGACACAATTACATGTTGACAAGACTAAAACTGTTTTGTTGACATAAAGGGTTAACGGTGTCACAATTTGGGGTTAAGAATCATTGGTAAAAATCAGACTAATTATATATTTTTTTAATGTTAGTGAGACCTTTTACTTCTGCTGTCTAACAAGTTCACCTTGTGGTGATGCTAAGACAGTCTTGTTCTAATCTGAATAATGATACTATTCTAGAATGTTCTAAATTAAAAAAGTCAGCATCATAGTTGGTCATTTGCAAATGGCAACACACCTTTAAGGGTATATAAGTAAAATTTGAGTGAATTCAATTGGAAAAAAAGTCATAATTATTGACTTTACCTATTACCTTTAATATGACTTTGACCTTAACGGTTGCACCTGTAGATGTTTAATATGACTTTGGCCCTAACGGTTGACCTTAATGGTTGCACCTGTAGATGTTTAATATGACTTTGACCCTAACGGTTGACCTTAACGGTTGCACCTGTAAATGTTTAATATGACTTTGACCATAACTTTTGCACCTGTAAATGTTTAATATGACTGACCTTAGCAGTTGCACCTGTAGATGTTTAAAATGACTGACCTTAACGGTTGCACCTGTAAATGTTTAATATGACTTTGGCCCTAACGGTTGCACCTGTAAATGTTTAATATGACTTTGGCCCTAACGGTTGACCTTAATGATTGCACCTGTAAATGTTTAATATGACTTTGACCTTAACGGTTGCACCTGTAGATGTTTAATATGACTTTGACCCTAACGGTTGACCTTAACGGTTGCACCTGTAAATGTTTAATATGACTTTGACCATAACTTTTGCACCTGTAAATCTTTAATATGACTGACCTTAGCAGTTGCACCTGTAAATGTTTAATATGACTTTGACCTTAACGGTTGCACCTGTAAATGTTTAATATGACTTTGACCCTAAAGGTTGACCTTAACGGTTGCACCTGTATATGTTTAATATGACTTTGACCTTAACGGTTTCACCTGTAAATGTTTAATATGACTTTGACCATAACTGTTGCACCTGTAAATGTTTAATATGACTGACCTTAACGGTTGCACCTGTAAATGTTTAATATGACTTGGACCATAACTGTTGCACCTGTAAAAGTTTAATATGACTGACCTTAATGGTTGCACCTGTAAATGTTAAATATGAATTTCATCCCCCATAATTCCCCCCACCCCTAGAGCCACCCCTGACTAGATTAGTCATATTCAGTTTTATTAAAACTCATATACACTGCAACATTAATAGTGACATAAAACAGAATTATAGCTATAAATAACAAGTGAGAAACAACCAAGGAGTGATGTAAACATTGTATTTTTTAAGGTAAATAACAAAAGTCATGATGACCTTTTATCACTCATCTGAGTGCTAAGATGATATTTATTTTAGCATTCCCCAAAATACCTTAAATTGTAGATAACAGAAACCAATGTGTATATCTAAAGTGCTTTTTTCTTGTATTTTAATAATACTAAGGCATGGCATTCCCACTGCAATTACATTGCTTTGAAGGTACTTAAATGGCCATTCTAATGTTTTGCTTACTTGTTAGCACTGAAGTTTTATGTTATAATCCAAAGAAAATGTCTGACTTTTAAACACAGCTATGATGACTTTACATTTTTAGTGGGGTGCTAGAGGTTAATCAAATGATGGTTTTAAGGAAACTTACCGTAAAGGGCTATAGAAGGTGCGCGCCCATGCAATATGCGCACCCCTACTTTAAGCCTCAAATCATAGGTAGAAATCAACAGCTCATGGATTGTAAGCACCCCAAGTTTAGAAAAATAGTTGGAAATGAAGGTGTAATGACCAGGAGTCTAAGCTGTTCACAATGTCGCTTGTGCTATTCTGACCTCTCAATTATGCTACCTCCCCAGTGACTGATGTAATTCTTCACACCTTTTTTCATAATTCTGTGGCTACTAAACATACTCGATATTTAATACCTATAGTGCTGTGTTTAGTTATTAAGTACCTTCACGTGATCAACAATTTCAGCAAGAAACACCTGTCACCTGCAGCAAACACAAGGTAACGCTAGGTCACTAGCTCTAACAAGCACCTAGATCTCAATCAGAACAGTGCACTGTCCCTGTGTACATGCAGCTAATCAATTTCATGGCAGGGGCGCCTGTGGCCAAGTGGTTAGAGTCGCTGAAATGTAACTCCTCAGCCCCTCACCGTGTGGGATAGATTCCCAGTCGGGGAGAGAACTTTCATGTAGGGGAGGTGTTCCAGCTAACCTGCGGTGCACTGGTGGTTCTACCCAGGCATTAGTCAGGGGTCTTCCTTCACCAACAATTAGCTGGATGTCACCAATATGACCATAATTGTGTTGGTACGATGTAACAAAAACAAACAACAACAAAAAACAAACAACAACAAAAAACAAACAATATTTCTATGGAGAAATGTAATCAGCAGCCGGTTATAAAAACAACGTTCACACCCTCAATGTCAAACTGCTCTAATCGATATCACCATGACAACAACTTGTCTCAGAGACAGTCAAGTTGACCAGTATAATGAGACAAGTCTTTATTTCGACCAAAATGATGTTCAAAGTTTTATTTTATATCCATATATAGAAAAGACCATGCCGCTGGCAGACATGTTATTGTGATGTTAGGGGCTCGTTATGTGCATTTTTTCTGAGACTTTTCGCAATCAATTAAAGTTGTTAGTATAAAGGGTACAGTTCTTTCAATAGCTAAATATCCTTAATTTGTTTTTAAAATGAACACTTACGCCTGGCACAGGTCCTGAAAGAAATAAATACTTCTCTGTAGGTAATCTGATAAATTTTTATATCATTATTGCATATTATACACATAATTAAAAACACAAACAAACAAAACACTTTAGTTCTTTAGACACATCTTTTTTAAAATTAAATAACATATATCAATGTGTTTACAAATAAACAATTTGGTAAATGATATGTTCTGTTTACTGTCAAGATAGAAACAATTAAAACAGTACACTAAAACTTACCCCCATTTTTATTGACATCAAAACACAATTCATCAGCATTGACTCTGGAAATTCAAAGCAAAATAAAAATAACTAACAGTGTCAAAATAAATATCAGTTTAACAATCCAATAATATTAAGTAAATGCTTTTATAATACAACAGAAGCAAACAGATATTGCACACAACTGGCATGTTGTTTTTTTTCCATTTTCAACTTACCATCTCATTGTATGATTTTCTTATTTAAACTTATTTGTAAAACACAGTATAAATTTTATGCATAATTACTGCCAAATATATGTATAAAAACATTTGATTTCTTGTCCAGGTCAGAGAAAACCCTGTCATATGAAAGCTTTCAGCTGGACTGGGCCTGGGACTAATGTCTTACGTACTGACGATGTTTTGATTATTGTCGCTTTTGACACCATATGATGAAAGCTGAAAAATCAGAGGCACATACAATGACCTTAGAATGACTCAGCAGTCAATGTGCGACTCTTCAATGCTTATACACAGGGAAAGTAGTGCGAGTGCAAAAACAAATATAACTTTCACAACAGACTAGACACATCAATTGTGCATATGTCAAGCATGTTATTACTAGATGTTAAAGTGATAGTAAAACAGATCTAAATAATGTAAGATTTAATGACTTAACTACTTGTGGCAGAATACAGCTTCCTAGTTTTCGCAGTGAAACAAGGTGTAGCAAGGGTCATTTAATTTCCCTTTGTCATTCAGTCCCGAACTTATTATTTTATTTGAAAATGGACATTTTTGCGTCCAATTTTATAACTCTGTGATTATTAAAAACTGTTAGTGTATGCTATAAACACATTAATATTTTACCCTTTCTTCACTCTAATCGATTAGCAGCTCATTCTGAATTAGCCTTTGTATATTTAAAAGAACGTGACTGTCTGGGTTAACTGTTGGTCTAATGTATTGGTAAATAACCCATACTTATTGTTAGTTATATCTTTACAACTTCAAGCATAGGTGACAGGATGTTATGATAGACCCTTAACATCAAATAGTGCAGATCCTGACAGCTTCAAACAGAAGCTTGTTGATCTAGACACACACCAGTCTGATCAATTTGTGCTTGCAGGTTAAGAGTAAAGTGGCCCAATGGTCTCACCCGCTGCTGTCAGCTGTCTGTATACAGTATCTAGCCTGATCAGAAGTTGTGGGCTTTATTTCAACAATGGTCTCAAACTGGCACATGTTTCCCACATGGGAGGTAGGAGTTGTCAAGTTAGTCTCCTGTAGTGGTGTCACCTGGAGGTTGTTGGAGTAAGCCCCATGCTGCACTTTTGGCCTACAGAATATACGAATACATAAATATGTTTTAAAAATGTGAACACGTTGATCACTTTCAGAACAATCAAACCTGTTGGTGCTGCCAGATTTTCTTTTTTTAAACGAATGTAAAAAACAACTACCTTTAGAAAGACTTACTGTTCCAAGGTGGTAGCTGTTGGGTTTGTTTTTATATTAAATTGCTCATCACAGGTTTGTTCTTACTTTAACATTTGGCTTGCATGTTAATATCTTAAGTCCTGTGCCTTTTGAAATTTTGGGGTATGTTGCAATGCTCATAGGCCTTTTCATATATTCTTATACTGAGCAATGTCCCACTTGGAAAATGTATTATTTGCACAAAACTGAACTTAAACGTATGTCTGTCCATATTTATAGCTACCAGGCCCAATGTCATGCAGAGGTGATGGTAATTGATCTTCTGTAGTAAGTATAAAACATGTGTTCCTGTGACTGGTGTGGGGGATAACATATGGTTTATCCACAATGAAATTTTGGTGAAAGAGAAAAATGAGCTATTTCAAATGATATACATGTGTAAACATCTACAAAAAGCACCCGCAAAAGATTTTTGTAGAGTTTTTTTAAGAGTCAGTTAGTCAATATCTCTGTAACATTGAACAAGACTGCAGCTGTCTGATATTTGCTTCCAAGTATCTTGCTTTATGTCTTTTGATTGTTGCACATAGCTGTTTTAAATTCATTAGAATAAGAATCGTTAAACAGATAAATACCAAAATGAAGCACGCCACTTACAACAGGTCACATTTGGCTGTTATAGGGATGGTCACCTGACATGTAGTGTTAGTCTGACAGCTCACAGATCCTGGTAAAAAATTATCTGGGAAGGATGGAGGTGACTGCAAAAAGGAAAGAAATGATAATAGCTTGCTGGAAAATCCTTCTTTTGTGATGTTTTATAAAAACAATATCTATTTTTTCACTATAACACAATGTATGATGTCATTCTCTTGATAAAGTTCAGAGATATAAATATTTCAATTATTTTATGCATGTGTTTTTTTTAAGTAAAATTTTTAGAAAATAAGTTTCTTAAGTTTTCACTCTAATTGGCTTTTGACTGACATCCTTTCAAAGACTTTTGGTGGGCCTTGAGAAGACTAAATGTGGAGGAGTCGGCAGTGCTTGTTATCCAGAATATGTATACTAATGTACAAAGCCGCCTACAAATAATGGACAGTACTGTAAGGAATTTGGGGAAGGAATAGGTGTCCAGTAGGGCTCTGTTCTCAGCCTGAAGCTTTTCATCTTTTGATGGGGGTGCTGTATCTTTAGTTCCGCACTGGCTTACCATTGGAACATCCATATGCCAGTGACCTTGTAATCATAGTTGACTGACTGGAAGAATGTACCTTTCAGCTGAAGGCATGAAAGGAGGGCTATAACAGATGTGTCTAAGAGTTGATATGACACAGTTCATGGTATATGGCTTTGAGCTTGACCTTCTTTGAGACTTAGGCAGTTTCCCATGCACTGTGTGTCCGATGGTGTTGGTATAAACTCAAAATGCAAACTTTGGGTGCACAAAAATGTAGTGGCATCAACAGCAAGCTCATTGACAATCCAGACATTGTATGTAATAAATGCCATGATCTTGTACGTCCAGTTGATGGGATGTGAAGGGAACTTTTGCTATATGTCCAACATTAATAAATTTGTAAGAATCATGTAAGTCATCATTACCAGGTGTAGTGCTACCAATGACTAGTTCAGCAAACTCCTTCCAATCTTAACATCCAAGCCTATTTCTATCTCTTGATGTAAAAACTTGTGTGCTTTGTTGCATGGTAGTAAAGCATGTGCTCATACAGCTCAAGACCTACAAATGCTACATTGAAATGAGAAACTCTATGATACTTTGGATCTATGGTTTCAAACCACAAATTCTCCTCAGCCACACTGCATGAGAAGTTAGTGATTAAAGAGGTGATAACAGTCTTACGCTCACAACAAATGAGCTCGTATGGGCATGTTGAACCTGCCATTTTGTATGTCAATACAGTCACAAGCCTGACAATTCCCAACTGAGATGTCATGGTAGACAAAGAAAGACATAGTCCGAATATATCAAAACTGACCTGCAAGTGTGCAATCTGTACAGCACTGACTTTCTGAACAGAATTGCATGAAAAATGGATGTAAAACCCTATAGCCGTCTGCTGCCTACACCAGAAACTGGGACAGACAGCAGCTGGGAACTAAAATCAGGATCAGATAGACAGACAAATTTGTGCATTTATGCCAAACATAATATTTAAAATAAGTCTTGTCAATGTGACCTAGATTCATTTTTAAGTTTAATTTGAATTGAAATGAAAACTTACAGAATTTTATTTATATAACTTATTAAGATGTTTAAGGCAAAAAATTATTAATAAATATACAAGCACAAAGAAAGGCAGACATAATTTTTAAATTAGTTACAAAGGAAACATTTATAGGTGTGTGTAGGTGTTTTGTTGATGATAAATTTCAAAAGGATTTTTTTTTTATTTTCTAGGTTGGGGAAGAGGTAGAACAAAGGAATGTTAGTACAATTATCAAAATAAGCAGTAGACAAAGTTCTTTTATCACATTGCCACCCAAATAAAATTACATTGTAATTAAAAATTGCTTTAAACTTTTTTTGGCTTGTGAGAAATTTCTAAGTTGAAATTAGATAAAATAATAATGCAAGAAGTTGTTGCAGTAATCAGGCAATGAATTAAATGACAACTCATAATAACTAAGTGCTCAACTCTAACAAAAAGTGTGTGTGTGTGTGTGTGTGTGTGTGACTTAATGTCAATATCAGCAGTTAGTTTACACCACCGTAGTGAAGAAGTTAAAATGAGTTCATGATAGTCAAGTACAAACCATGTCTACTGGAGTGGATATGTTTGTAGATGGGACACCAGAAGCTGAAACAAAAAAAAAGTTACCTGAAGCATGTTATTGATTGTATGATGTCATTTGGCAGTGTACATTTTAACGTTTACTGCTCCCTTACGGCAGTGTAATTTTTATCATTTACTGCTCATTTATAGCAGTGTACATTTCAATATTTACTGCTCATTTATGGAAGTGTACATTTTAACATTAACTGCCCATTTTTAAAGATGTAAATTTTTCAAACCTTTTGGCTTTAACTGAACTTAAGGTGTGATGCTTCTAATATTACTTTGTGCAAACATAAATCATTTAAAAGTGTCTTACACAGCTGGCAAAAATCTCCCGAGGTACTCGCTGGACAAATGCACTTTTCTCCATTCTGCTGACCACCACTGTGACATACTAGATTATGAAACACACAAAAACATTTAATATAAAGAACAAAACTTAATACAAAAAGATCCAATGCAAACACTTGTGAGAATCCCGCAAAAGCAAAAATACTCAACTAACAAATAAATGATTCAGAAAACAACAATGACAACAAAGACAAGCATTTAAAATAAATATTAATAAATAATAATAAATATGTATATATATATGGCTTCTTTCTACATGCTTGTGACCTAGAAACCTTGTTCACGGTTAATTTCTTAATCAATGTTATTTCATTATAAATATAATCAATTATTGAAATTATTATTTTGGGTAAAGAAGGGATTTACGTTTTAACAATGTCAGTAATAATTTAAAGAATTATTAAAACGTCACCAATTTTTGTTTGTTTTCCATTTGTACCTTTATCACAGACATCTCCCAAGTAGCCATGTTCACAATGACACCTAGCAACATCAGTATCACTGATACAGGTCCCATGGAGACAGTGCTTCTTCTGACAAGGGCCATATTCTGAAACAAGAGACACCTGTGTTTAACCTTATCATGTCAGCTTCATATACACTTATTACTAACCCATACAAAGACTTGCTTAAAAGATACAAGCAAAGTTTTAAAAAATACACAGCAAGTACATGCAGATCAGTCTAGGAGCCCAACATATGTAGATTTGTACAAGTGTCATCATTTGTAGATCGGTTCAAGACTTAACGTTTGTAAATCTGTACAGGACTCTATACATGTAGATCTGTCTTGGACCTCATATGTAGATCAGTACAAGATTCATCATTTGATGCTTTGTGCAAGACTCAACATTTGTAGAACTGTACAAAAAGTATAACTAGGTATTGCAATGTGTGCAAATAAAAAAGACTTTATGTATTAAATTTTTTTAAGGATGATGCATTGAAAATCTTAGCAGGCATATCATTTGTTTGCATGAAAATATATTTTTTATAACTAAAAAGGCCATTGAATCACATCAGTGTAGCTTTGAAAATGTGAGAACTTACCATATGAGTTATTGGTTTGAAGGGTATAATGGTATTCTTGCCCATTTTTCCTGTGCACAATAAACAAAATATTATCAAAATTGCACTTACAATAAAACATATTTTTGACAAAACATAGTAAATAAATAACCTTTCAAGAATAATCATTTCAAAGTTTAAATAAAATATTTAATAGCCTGTCTACCTGCACACATATTTATGTCCCTTGAAATAATTTCCCTTGAAATAATTTAGAAACATTATATGCAAATTAGATCTATCACTAAATGTGATTAATTTCTACACAACACTGCTATTTGGCAGTAATTTACCACATTTTAATATGGGCAGCTGATCAGACAGAAGAAGGGATAACGTTTTCTATATAGCCCTTACTAACTGTATATGACATATTCAACTTCTTTCAAGGATGACAAATGTAAAATCATTCCAAGGAGTATCAACTTAATACGAATAATAGTTGTAAGACAACACTAGTGTTATACTATAAAACAAGTAAGGTATTGGCAAGCCAGGTCTGTACAAAATAGCTGCTTTTATATAAACACAGGGCCATAATGGCCCTTAATCAGTCACTTAGAGACCAGAGTTTTCAGTAGGCTCATATCTGACATGAAGTGATTAAAATATATTATCTTAAGAAATCTTTGGTAAAGATTGTATCATAAGTGTAGCCTGTGGTGTTTTAACACAGTTTTACAATCATTTGACCCAGTGATATTTTTTTTAATTCCAAGTCACCCAGTTAAGAACTCATCCAAGACTTCATGCAGACAAATATTCTGACCAAGTTTGGTAAACATTCAACCATAAATAAGCCTCTAATTTGTTCACAAGGTTTTTCTAGGAGTTGACCTAGTGACCTACTTTTTGACTCCATGTAACCAAGTTATGAAACCATCCAAGATTTCATGCAGGCAAATATTCTTGCAAAGTTTGGTGCAGACTGCACCATAAATGTCAACTCTAGAGTGTTCACAAGGCCTTTTCTAAAGTTTGACCAAGTAACCAATTTTTGACCCCACCTGACCCAGTTACAAACTCATACAAGATTTATTTAGACAAACATTTTGGACAAATTTAGTGACCATTGGTAATATAGAAGGCCTCAGGCGTGTTCACAAGTTTTTCAAAACTAGGACCTAGTGTCCTACTTTTTGACACACATTGCCCCGGTATGAACTCCTTCAACCTTTCTTGCAGACAAACAATCTGACCGAGGCTAGTGTAGATTGAGCCATATATATGTTCTCTAGTGTGTTAACGATGTTTTTTCTTAAAATTGAGGTTTTTATCTCAGGTGATCCAGTTACAAACTCCTCCAAGATTTCTAGCAGAAAAACAATCTGACCAAGGTTGTTGAAGACTGGATAAAATGGTAACTTCTAGAGCGTTTACAAGCTATTTGACGAAACGGACAACGGACGATGGGGTATTAAAAGCTAACCTTGTCCTCCGGTGAACTTATATTTTGTTTTTGCTTTCTACATCGCATCAACCAATTACGATCATGTTAGCAACGCCCAGCTTTTTGTTTGAATTTATTGGAAAAAAAACCCCAGACAGATGTCTTTGTAGACCCTACGGCACACCGGTGAGCTTATATAATTATAGAATATATAGCTTAGCAAAACAATAGCAATTCTATAGAAAATCTGTTCAGTACTTTTGATAATTATGCAAGTTTTAAAAGTATTATTATACTTCTATATTATACATGTATTCCTACCCAGCTCTGAGACACAGGTCATGAGATCCTTCATGATCCGTAAGGTAGGCCACATCTGTGACACATTTGGTGCCATCCTTAATTGGAGGAAACACATGGATTCCAGGGACACCTTCTCCACATTGGCCAATCAGGTCATTGTCACTTTCGAATGGAAGTAAACAACAAGATATACTACAGACCTTTGTATTATCATCAAACAGATATTAATTTAGAAGAACATAAATATTACATCACAACTGTATCCTGCTTTTAACACTAGCTTAAAACCAGCAACATTAATGTGATATGTTACTTCCACACTTAGTATGTTTATCTCACCACAGAAGAATTATTATTGTAGAATGCTGAATATTGTAAAAGAATGAATGGGCACATAGACCTCTTTAAATACAACAATACATCAAAATGATTTCAGTATAAAACTCCTACTATTAAATATTTAATAAAAAAGCAGTTTAATGTACAAATTAAGATAAGGTGACACAAGTAATGGTCAATAAATTAAGTTGTGCATGCATTAGACCTAAACTACCATGGCAGGCAATCAATTGCATCCAGAAATGTTGATAAATCATCAGAACATGAAAAAGGATCTTGTTGTAGCATTATTTTATTTTTAAAAATGAGAATGAGGTCATAAAAATAAAACAGTTGCATGTATAGAGTGCAAAATATACAAATTATCACTATAACTACTACAGTAAAGACCTGAGTAACATATACAATATATACTGACGTCATCAATCTGAAAAAAGTACAATCCGATCTAGCAGGAAGTGCCTTACCAGTTGCCAGCTATTTGCGGTGTCACCATTGTTAGATGGCAGGTTGTGTCAATGAGACACATAACAGAAGACCCTGACGGTAAAGTAGGGGCCTCAAATTTAGGACCATTTGGCTGGAAGAGACCAATTATTTTTACACATTACACATTTAATTATGCTTATTTGTTACCACCTAACACCCACTACCCTGCTATGTGACATTGATTAACCACATTTTAGAAGAAGGGATGGACCGATGGAAAACTAGACTTTAATATGGTGCCAATTCCTATACAAGCAGTACAAAAACTGTCCTTGAGGCCTTGCTTAATAAAGTCAGTGCTTACATGTAACTGTGATGTGGGTGTTAGTCATTACAGTTTTACCAAAAGCTTTTAAAGCAATACATCTCATATCTGGTGGCCTAGCTAAAATTATATTCAAGTTTTCTTATCCAAATGTTTAGGTTTTGTAACACTGGATGTTTTCTGGTCAACTTGAAATCATATCGAAGCTTGGCTATAAAAATTGAGTTTGATTACTGATATATTATAGATTTATGAGCTAAATTATATACAAACATAATAAATAAATGGTCAGATTTTATTACATTTGGATTTGGATTACTTATCTATAAAAATATTTTAAAAACATTTAAACAATTTCTTAAAATTAAATATGGGTGAACTTATATATTAAAAGTTATTTAACATTATCAATTATGAATTGATAAAAATATGCAATAGCAAATGTGAAAATATTGTGAAGTTAACAGTTTTTCTGCACTTATGTATTTCATTCTGTAAAAATGAGTACATAATCTCCAAACATCTATCTGTAAATAATAATGTATCATACATAATTAACAATTGCTGTAAATTTGTAAATGTGATAAAATAGCTCACCGCAAGATTGGATCCAGTTGTAGTTGCTACAAAAAGATTGAATATCAAATTAGATAAAATGAAGTAAATGAGCATTATTTGTTTCTAATACTGATTTCTTTTTATAAACATAGTTAGCAAGTGTTAGTTATATGACATCTGCAAAACAATCGTGTCTAACCAGAGCTCAAGGTTATACAATTTTGAGATGGATTCATCCACAAGCTTCTAATTGGCCAAATTCAGATTTCACTTAAAATTCAGGAAATTAGATCCTTGTGAAGGACATCATACTCCAGCTAAAAAATTTATAAACTCTGGCTTAGTATATGAGTTTAATTTTTTTATGATTTTTTTACTAAACATTAGGGATCTCCAATAATAGTTGATAACCCTTGTTGTGGTATTTCTATATAATTTAGAAATCTGATAATATACTACCAAATATTGTCATAACCTTGAGTTAGACCAACATTTTATAATTAAAGCAAGTGTAATTTCTTACTTAAAGGAGGCAAACACTAAAAGGTGTTTCAACTTATTCATACTGGAGTTAATGTCCAAGATAGGTATTTATATTTCCTGCATTTTAACAGTTGATTTTACATTTGTCTGTAGAAAAATATTACTGATCTAAGGAATTGATAATCTTTTATTAACAAACATACCTGAGCCATTGACTTCAACAGTGAAACATATTTCGTCTATGTTTATTCTGAAAAGTAAGAAATGCACAGAAACACATACATACCTGAAACATACCGAATAAGCACTAATGTGTTCCAACCTTTAGTTTGAATGACTGAAACAGCTTGTTTATATCATCATGGTAAAACCAAAACTAATGTCCTAGAAAATGTTGCATTCTTACAAAAACATTTGCTGGGTTTCTTAATTTCTTATTTCTGTTGTTGTTTTTAAAAAACACGTCTTGATGAACATATCATAAAGTTTCTAAAAGAAGCTGTGATTTGTTAAATGCATATGAGGACCATTATAATATATATTAATAAAATAATAGTGCCTAGCAAATGGTATGTTATCCATTCATCTGAGTTAATTTATGAGTGAGTCAGGATTGGTGAATGGCTACGTTTGATGAAACATAAGGCTGGTAATTAACTACGAGGCATTGGTGTTTGATAGAATATTTTCATATTATTTACCCATTTGAGGTGCCATCATGTGTTGTTTGCAGACACAACTTGTGACTACCTGGAGTTGCTGTGTTGACGGTTGTCAGCAGGGTGTTGTGGTCCCCAGATGATTTAGTTTCATTGCTTAGACTGAGGCTTTGGTCAACAAAGCCCAGAACTGGTCTGTTCACAAAGTTCCAAAGTTAATTCATCTTAGAAAAGATATATGGTCGGAAGGTGGGGTCTAAAGAGTTACTAGTGGTTAAGAAAATAAATATTTTGTAAATTAGTATAAACAGGTACATGAAATTGATTAGGAAAAAGGTATGCCAAAGATTTCATTACGTATGCTGAAATTAAGTCAATATAAATCATACCTAGTTTTTAAAAATGATAACTAAATGAGCTGCAAAGTGGCTCTGAAATGATGCTCTTCCCCATTTAAATGGTTTCAGGCTGAAATAAACAAATGTTTTCATAAATTGTGTCTTAAGTTATTATTGTGATTTATTCATTTGAGCTTTAAACCTTTAAATAATCTTACGGCTTCACTCCAATATAGTTGACTGGTATGGTACAGGGACTGTTGAGCTGGCAAATGACATGGGTTGGGACCCCGGTGCTTCCATCAAATGTGGTATATGTTGGCACACCGGAGACTGGCACAGGCAAGCCCTGGATATTGGTTGGAACACCTGGAAGCCTAGTCTCTGGAGTCGCTGTAATGTTGATAACACTCTATATCATTATTGTTATCAACTTTAGTATCTCTGTTTATATTATTAATATTAGCTTCATCGGACCTGGTAGTGCAATTGGTACAGCTCCAGGTACAGGAGGCCCAAGGTTCGATCCCCGGCAGTGACATACCAAAGTCGTAAAAATGGCAGTAATATAGCTCACTTGCTACTGCTCAAGCAAATATAAGGGTTGTTCCACGACTGGTTGGCCCGGTGTCAGGATAATGTGACTGGGCGTGGCATTATGCCAGGTGTTCACGGCATGCTATACACAGTGAAGGCCGAAAAATATATGCTTCAAGTGAACACCTTCTCTAGATGACTGAAATACTGTTTTGTGGGACGATAAACCCAATAAACAAACAACCATGTGCCCTTTCACCAGTATATTTTTAGTGTTCATGATTTACATTATCATGTTTAAAATTTACATTTTGTGACTACCATTAACAATCTTCCTCCTCCTCAATATTATCTTCCTGAATATTGTCATTGATGTCATGTCATATACGCATGTTAGAATAATCCTAATACCAGGAGACATGAAGGGATTATGATATTACAGTAGTAAAAAGATGCCACATTTTACACTCACCTGTTTGATCAGTAATTTTTACATCAACAATTATTGCAACAACATAAAAATAATAATAAAGATACAAGCTTTTTTTGATGGAATTCTGCTAATTATATAAACTGAGTTAAATCATTCAGTTAAGTTGAAAAAATTTAAAAGGAGAATTAAAGTAATGATGGACTTAGTGTCTGATTCATAATTTGAACTTACAAATATTAATGTTATGCTAGAACTTCATCAAATTCAACAACAAAAACAATGCAGAATGATCTGAATCCTTCTTTCGAGAAGTACACTAAGAGTCTGATAACAATTCAGAAACTTTAAACCATCCGTTACTTGTTTTCTGAATGGTTTAAATGACAATGATGTGTACTTAGCGCTGTTCCTAAAACTTTCAAAGATGCGTGAACATTGCATGTACAGAGCAATCCGCATGAGACAGATTTAAATTAGGATTGATTTCAAATTGGTCAGAAAGAGATGTTCGTGAAATTAAGGAAACAACAACTCACGATGGGAGCCATGAGGAAGAAATTCAGTCTAAATCATGGATAAAAAAAAAAAGGTGATGTTGCATTTTTAAAAGGTCATGTCACAAAGTTAACTCTCTACAAATGCAAACGATTAAACTAGATTGCCCTTGGCATACAGAAGATTGTGACCACAAGAAACACATTGACTTTTACAGGTTTAATGAAAATTTCCACAATTCAATTTTAATCCAAACAGGAGATAGAAATACGGTAACTATTTCAGACACTGGAGCTTTCGTTACATTATGACATGAAATAATATTTATTTAACACAATCTGTAGATAAGAAATTCGGTATTTTCACTTTGTATAGCTACAGGAGTCCACAACTCATCCTAAAATCAACAAAGTCATCATTGTATGAAGGAGGTTCAGATTGTTTAATTTTTTTAGTTGAGCAAAGACCAACAAGGTTTCATGCAATGACAGAGAAAAACTTCAGATTACGAATGGATGACTTGATGAAAGTAGGTGATTTTGGAGATTGAGTAGTGATTGGCCTTTTCCTTGTATGCTTATCGTGGGAGAGATAAATGTAAAAGTTTGTAGGTTATCGCCAGCTTAAAATTATTTTTGTTAATACATCTTTTACTTTTTTACACATTGATGATTGCAAATTTGCCACATGCTTTAAAAGATTTCAGCTCTGTTAAATCACCGGGTAGAATTTGATTATAGGGACATGTTTTAACAGCTTTCATTACTTTTCCTGGACTATTTCATGTTAAGCTCATACCATTTGGAATCCATTTAGCTCCAGGCACATTCCAGTTTAAAAGGACAAATGTTTACTTGTGTTTCTGAAATTTATCTTATCGAGCAATCATGGCTATCACAGCGACAATTATCTAGTGTGTGTGGGATGAACCTAGACAATGGTCTGGGTAGGATTATATACACACCACAGGTCAGCTGGGAGACATGCTCTCATTAAGTCCTTTGCCCTGAATGGGACTTGCACCCACCCACACAAGTCTGCGACCTTACCACTTCGCCAAGGGCACCCTACGGCAAATGTTAATCGAGGATGAGGAAAAGCTGTCATAAATGACTTTATTATCTTTTTCCAAAAACATGTATTGTTACCTCAATCTTGTTCAGCAATATTGTGTCAGACTTGAAGATTTTGCATTAAACTTTGAAAATAAAATATTATCTTCAAGGCTTAGATTCACATGAGGACAAATCACATACAATTAATCTGCTTACGCAGTAAAATAATACAGCAAAATGGGGTATTTGCGAGGTGTAAACAAGCATTTTTGTAATATTTTTTGTGATGTTAACAGCATTTTTAGCAGACTGATAGTTTACATATTTTATGGATTTAATGTTATGTGTAAAGGCGGCTGCAGGATTTGTTTAAAAAAGAAGAAAGTGTGTGTGTGTGTGGGGGGGGGGGGGGGGGGGGGATACATTAATATTTAATACTTTATTTACTTAACAGATTTTAATCTGAACAGATATTAACTGACATTAAATATCTGAGGAAAAATTACATTTATTACACAAATATGAAATTTAAGCTAGAATCAAGGAGTTCAGATCTTAAGTGTTGTGGTTTATAATTCGTATGCTTATTTAGTGTACACGCATTTACACACATCTAATTATATATGAAAATAATACACAAACATTTAGCTTAAAAGCTAAGTCAAACAGTCACACATCGGACTTATTTAGCAGAGTAGTCTATAACTGGAACACCATGGGAGTTGATAACTCATTATATTATATACTCTATGAATTTGAAGCATTTTAATTGGTCGAGAGCTTCGCACGCACCAGTCCGAAAAAAGTAATAACTACATCAGGAATTAATATTGACCTTTGCTATTCTGTAACTTTTTCAATTGTATTTTAAACAAACATGGCGTCACAAAGCAAGCAGGTGAGAATGTTTTAAACCAAGTCTTCGGACGATTTGGAAGCCTTGAAGGAAAATATTGATTCAAAACAGAAAATTAAATGTTAAAAATGTGTTTGTGTTCTAGCTCTGTGTTGTTATTTAATAGTAAGTCTTTATTTTGGTAACATATTACATAAAAAGATCATATGTTTCATTGAGGTCAATATTATCAAACCATCAGAATGCTTCAAATTCAAAGGGTATATAATATAACAAGTAAATACTAACGTCCTCGGTCGATATCCCGCTACCCAACATTAGTATTTATTTGTATAATATCTGGCAAGTGATCATTGCCAGAGTATGCTTTAACAAGTTCACTACCGGGGCTGATAAATCATTATTTAAAATGTTGCATATATGTGTAAAACAATCATTGTCAGAATATGATCTAACTAGTACACTACTATGGCAGATAAATTAATATATCAGTTGGAGTTTGTGTAACAATATCATCTCTCACTAGTACAATACTTAGGCTGATAAACCATCATATAAAATATTACTTACGCATGCTACAATCAAAGCCAGAATATCCTTTTGTGCACACACATTTGTATGACGTTTGGTTCTGGCCATCAGAAAGGCACTTTCCTCCATGTGCACAGGTTACGCCCGCACATTTACTTGAAACTGAAAATAAAATGTTTTAAAATTTAAAAGTTCATAAATATTTGAAATCTCATACTTTCATTGACAGTATCAGTTAGATCCTGTCAATTCACAAACATTTTGAACCATTATCATGCTACCTTTATAAACAACCAGTACTTAATTGTTAACTGCTAACAGCTTCATGCAGACATAACAAGATAAAGTAAAACACTATCAAACATGTCGCTGGATGATCTGGATAAATACTTTTTTCCTCAGCCTGCGAAATGTGATAAGCAGTCTAATTGTTAACTTTCATGAATGCATTTGCAGGTTAAATATATGCAACAGTGAAACATATTTAACTTAATGAAATCTAATAACAATAATTAATATGTTTAGTGTTATTTGTATGTAAACAAGACAAACATGGGCAAATACAGACATAAGCTGCTTAAAATTACCAGAAAATGAAGCTTTTTTTATTAATTATAAATTATAAACTTTTCCCATGAGAGTGATAAAAGCTATACACATACTGAGCTATTAGATCTTGACAACAAACCAATTACTTTAAAATGTGTTTATGAGTCTGCGGGAGCTAGTTGATCTGGTACAATACTATTCACCTTAGCCTTTTCAATACATGATTAGCAGGCTTCGAATTAAATGATTAAGAGGTCTCACAATATATTTCACAACTGAATAAGTAACGTCCATTATTAATGAGGAGGGTGTGTCCGTGAAGAGGTAGAACCACCGACTTGTCTGCTTAAACTTTCACTGCGTGGGTTTGAGTCCTTTTTGGAGCAAACTACTTAATATGCACCTTTGATTCCATCAAGACATTTGACTGGGTTCTTACTCATCTGGAATAACTTGACCTTGCCATAATGCCATCAACCTTGCCATCATAATCAGCCATTATGATGTATTCGAATGATGTATGCAATCAATGATGATCGGACAATAAATGCTTAGGATGTATGTGCTATTCACCTTTATTTTAGAATTTCTGTACGTATTCGTGTACTGATATTGTGTAAAATTAGCTATTATATTGTTTATCAATGGAAGTACCTGTAGTTTGGTTATAGAATAAATGTTAAACATACAGCACGTGTTATGTTTTACGTGGTATCCGGATCAGAACCAATACATAGTCATGCTGACTATAGATATCACATCAAAAATATAAATAAACAGAACACAAAATAAAACATGGTGTCAGAAGTGGGATTTTAATTTTGAGTTGGTTTTAATTGTTCATCAACACCATCATTGGAAACAATGGAATTTAGTGGATTACAACCACCTAAGATGGACTGGGAAAATTCCAATTTGCCGGATGCCTTTGAAAATTTTGAAAGACATGAAATTTATGTTTGATGGACCATTGAAAGGTAAAACTGGTAAAAAGCAAGTTACATTCATTTTTTGAGAACAGAGATAGAACTCTTCACGCATCGTGGACAGACCTGTTACTTGAGGACAACAAAAGCCCAGCAGCTATTTGCCTATGATTTAGAAACCCAAACATAACCCAATTTATGCAAGGTATAGATTCAACAATAAAGTACAGAAGAGTGAGTGATGAATTTGTGTCACGATTAAGTTTAAGGGCAAGAGACTTCAACTTTAGCAACAAAACCGATTAAATGATCCATGACAGAATAGTTTTTGGATGCAAAAGTGACAAAGTGAGAGAAAACTCATCAAAAAGGGAAGGACTTTAATTTGCCATTAGCCATAACCATTGCACAATCTCAGGAATACAGCAAAAACAAATGGACGGAATTAAAAACTCAAATAACGAGGCCGCTGCAGTTGACACCATCCGCCGAAAGGAACGCACTTCAAACTAGGAACCTAAACATCGCCATCTAAGACTGAAGTAGCAACAGAACAACATACTACAGACCAAACTATGCCAGGATGCCAAACAATGCCAACGTTGCGGTAACTGTAATGTACTATTTTCATATTAATTAGTTTTCAAGTAAATTGTAATGTAATATTACCATATTAATTAGTTTTCAAGTAAATAATAAATTTGTTAGTAGTTTCAGTTGAATAATGGCTGGTTGGTTGAATAATTATTGTTTAGTCAGACATCTCATCGGTTACATAAGCTAGGCACATTAAGTAAATTTTGAATGGGATGAAGAATGACATATTAATAATCAAAGCTGGAATACAGCAACACCGCTTTACAATGCGGCTATTCTCCCTCGCAATTACTTCAGTCTTGCAGTCTAAGAACAACATTGCCGTGTAACCCCTAAACAGCTGGATTCTAGGACGGTCAATGGCAGACCCGCCAGGGAAATATGGAAACAATGCAAGCTAGAAGAAAATGGTTACTTCAACTGGTCAGCGCGACCCCTTAAACCTCTAAAACCAAGGTTTCAATCCAGAGAGGAAACGTATGGGAGCCTCTCGGCGTTATTGAGCCGGTTACTGACAGGTCTTATTCAGTACAGACTAGAGATGGTATTTATCACAAAAATCATTTTTTTCTGAACAATCTCGTGAATTCCCTTGTCAACCACAAAATTTGGAAGTAATTAGCAAGCCTCTTCCAGAAAGTTTGAGAGAGCATTAGGTAACAAGAGGTTAGACCACCTAAATTGTTTGATAAATAAACCAGGTGCTGAAATTAAAAAGAGATTGGAATAACATCCAAAGGACACTCCATGGCCTACTGATATTATTGTGTATCATATATTTGAAACTGATTGATGTTTCATGTATATACAATATACTAAATGAATTCACTTGTTTTGCATCGAACAACATTTTTTAAAACCAAGGAGATGTTTCATATTGACCATTTGATTCATTGCGTATGCTCGGTATTTACCAACCTGCGGGACGTGCTTATCAGTGGAAGTAGTTGTAGAATAAATGTAAATGTACAGCACATGTTGCGTTTTACGTAGTATCCGGATTTGAACTAAACATAGTTACATTGGCTATATTTAACATCAAAAAGCATAAATAAACAGAACACAAAATAAACATATATCACTATAGGGCAGATTAGAGTTATGCCGCACATGTGGCAGTGATGGGCAGTGTTTTCAGTTTATTACATCTTAGGGTCACACCAGCGTCAACTCTTTCAATCATCTGGAAAAAAATTGGGAGGTGGTTTTGGCATCAAATAGTGCTTTCAAGAAATAAATACACATACAATAAATTAATGCACAAACTACCCTACAAAATTTATATCTCTTATAATAACACAAAGCTAACATTATATGGTTGACCAATGCCATCCCTACTTAAGACATATGCACACATGTTCAATAAATGACTATAAATGTACTGATGTAACACGTACATCAAAACAATGTCCCAAGATAACATTCCTGAGCATTTTTAAAATCGAAAAAAATATAAGCAACATGTATGTATTTCAGAAGCTGATTTTATTTCGCTTTTGAGATGTAGTTTGCCAACGAAAATACTGTTCTAATGATACTTTACCTGATTGGCTGTAGTCAGTAACTGCATTGATTTTGAAACAACGTCTTTCCCCTCTTGTCCTGTAAACATACCATATAGAAGTACATGATGTGAGAAAGTGGTAAATTATATCAAATTACTACTAGAAAAAGCAGAGAATGATGGTTTGATTTTGGTTTTGAACTTTCTTGTTAGCCAGTAAAGAATATTGGCTCAAGGTTTTAAAGGAAACATACCATTTTAACAAGCTTAAGTCAAGTCTTGCGATAAAATGCTTAACCTTTATTTATTTTTTTTAACTCATTGAGACCAAAACGTTACATTAATAGGTACAGTGTATTGCAGAATATCTCTACCAGTGTGTCGCTTTTTCATCCTTTAAAATGAAGCACACTCTTAGAAAAGTAAAAGCACTGCAGCAAATGGAATTTAGATTTGCTAACTTGGTAATTCAGAGGGTTAACTTTATACTGTCATTCCATACTCAAAAAACACATATTTTCATAAATATATGATAAATGTATGATCCAGCAATGTCACAAGAAAATGAAATCATAGCATTCCTTAAATTGGCATGTTGTTTGATGAAATGAAATATGCTGAGTCAAAGTTAAATTTACCTACAATTGCATTGTACTGATTAGTGGTAATAATGAGGGGGAATATTGTTTACATTTGCCAGAAAAAAAGTTCCACAATTAAAACATTAAGCCAAAATTTATTGTTGTCAATATTTGCTGAGAAAGACATTTATTCAATTAAATAAAAGAATTAAGTTAAAGTTGGGTTTTCTTTTCATTCCCCAAGAACAAGTCCAGCAAACGAAATGCTTAAGTGCAGAGAATCATTGTCGTTGCTTCAGTTGGGTATTTTATATTGATTAGTCATTAAATTTGTCAAGAAATGTGTCACAAGTGTAACAATAAGGCAAGGTTATTTTCCATAACCTTGCCAAGGTGGAGCCCATATTAATCCACTTTGAGATCTACCTTGGCTCACCTCACATTGGTCATATATGAGTAATTTGCAAGTTAGTCACAATATTCGCAAAACACGTTCTATGTAAGTGATTAAATCATTACCCATCCAAGGAGAGTTGAAGACATAGGTCCACTACTCCTGGCGTTGTCGCTGTGTAGGAGATGTCATTGCTGCACTCAGCAGAACCCGCTTTTGTTGGCAGAATGTACAATGACTCCACCGCAATAGCCGAGACATCGTCAATAGTTGGGCTTAAATAATGTTTTCTTATTCTTAATATTTGTCTCTTGAAAATATATTCCAGAGGTTATGTTCAGCTATATATTAGGACAAATCTGGATTTTATGCATTATAAAATGATTTATGTCTGGGTTCGGACTGCATCCTCTTTTCAGTGCTTTGATGCTATTATATGAGTGCATTATGTTAATACTTCGGCCAATAAAAACACACCTAAGGCATCACGTGGTCTAATTATCCAATCGGAATGAAACCACGCCATCATTTATTTTTCTTTGTTCACAACAAAGACGTTGTTCCATCTAGCGTAAAAAACCACCTCCTCCCATTCCTCTGCCTCTTTGTTTTGCTTGGCCGACTCATCTATACATATTTATCAATCTATTATGGGCGTTTCTTCTCAGCCAGATAAGCTAAAAATAACAATATGTTTGTTTAATCATACTTTATGGTATTTTAATTAAATGCCCATTTATCAATCACATGTGCCTTCTGTTATTTTTACTTACAAGTGTTACCTACCTTACCGTCATATATAAAGAACTCACGACATAAATGGGTATAAGTGGCCAAAAATGTGCTCAATAATCCCCCAGCAAATGACAGACAGACACTGATATCAAACACACAGTTAAATAGGTAATTTTCTTTATGCAAAGAGATTTACCAAACAACTACATGTAAAATATTTGTCTTCAGTTTATTTGAAATATATTTTTATTACAAAATATTCATGCTACGGTTGAGAAAATGTTTATTTTATTTAAAATCTCCTTGATAATATATGCATAGACTTCAACGTGATCAATTTTTTCTCATCTCTTTACTGCTTTACCCCAAGGAATCGAGGGTATCAAGTATATATATATACTAGATACCATTTCGATTTATTTATATATATGCTATATCAATATAATGCAGTATCTAAACTCTAATCATAACTCTAATAAATGGCATATTTCTTTTCTTGATTTTATGAATATATATTACAATTAAATATACTAATCTATATCTACAAATACTTTCAACAGTCAATTATTGCTCACTTTAAGTGCATAATTGTACATGATAAACTTGCCACAACCATTGTGGTTTAAGAAACAGAAGAAACCAAACACAATAATAGATATATAACAATATGGCCATTTTACTCCTGAAATAGCACAAACATAACAGTTGAAAAATAATTACGCTTCTCAAAACTGTGACGTCCCTCGACAGACATTTCCAAAACCAATTAATACAAATAAGGGTCATTGTTCTTGTCGCAATTTGCCAACCCAATAAGGCATACATACAATGCATATTTTCTATAACTAAATATATCTAAAGGCACCATCAGGCAAGACAACAAGAATCTGGTTTTCAGTACAAAATGTACAGTGTCAAACTGTAGTCTATGCCCTAAACTAATTTTGAAATTTCAGAACATCAAAAAAAGCCTTTTTAGCCATTTCAACCATTCATCAACCATTCATCTGTTCTCATTACAAATCTTTTCTCACTTCTAATCCAGTCATATGCGATTTTCATCGACGCACGGTTAGATAATGTCACGGGTCAAAATGACTCCATCCGCTTTATTGATTTGAGTCAATAAGGGGTATTTCCGAAATTTTGTGCATCAAAACCTCGGAGCTCGTATAAACCGAATGCCCTGACCACCTCGCAAAAAAGAAAATCATTACCATTTGTAATAGGTGTTGTAGAAAACAAAAAGATGACATGGCTTATTCACTTCACATGCAACTGTTGACCCATCAGGATATGTTTCTCCAATAAAATGAGCTCGACTCTGTAGGAAGGAACAGAAAATATAATGTAAATGGTAGTACTAATTGCACATAAAACTATCCCCTTTACAAATGCATATTATTCATGCAGTGATTAAAATCACATTTGTTAAGTTATGGTGAATAGATAAATCAATGACCAAACCAAATTATATGAATATATTGCCAATTAAATTTACACATGTTGTTTTGAAAAAGTAGAATAAAAATATAATTTACAGAAAACCTTGTTAATCAAAGAATAATAGGAAGATAAGCTTACCATATCAACATGTGTTCCTCCTGTGGGGAATATATGAAAATGTATGTCTTATTATAATATGATTGTTATATTGTAGATATTGGACACAATATCATTATAATAACTGATCAACAAGAAGTAAAGAGATACAAATTGCATATACAAGGTAATATAAATTCACATGCTGACTATTGTCAGTTTATATTAATGTTACAGTTTAAACTCTGATTAAGATACCAGTCCAAAAGATTGATAATTTTTTATGTAATGTTTAAATTTAATATTAAAAGCATTAGCTTTATACAAATGAAACATTGCAACAGCAACTATTGCTGTACTTACCCACCACATTGATGGACATGCACAATTCATCTGTAGTTTTGCTGAAAGAAATATGTATATATATTTATCACATAACCTACTGCGTGAGAGTGAGGTAACACTCATGCATTATTTTTGTTAACACACTAGTTAGTTATCGTAAAGTGACATCAATAAGTATTTGTAGTGTATATGTTATTTTCGGATCACTTTGTTGTCGCCGTTTTATGCATTTTGTCGGACAATTTCATTGTAATTAATAAACAAGAGGGCCATGATGGCCCTTAATCGCTCACATGATGACAAGGCTTTTAGTAGGCTCAAATCTGGCAGCAAGTAATTAAGAGCTATTTATTTTAGAAATCTTTGGTGAAGAGTGGACCAATAGTGTGGCCACTGGGTTGAAAACATTTCTAGAATTTTACCAAGTAACCTACTGAATGATTCAGAATCCACATGACCCACTTTAAAACATATGTTTGATTTCATACTGGCAAACATTCTGGCCAAGTTTGGTGAAGACTGGGCCATCAATGCGGCCTCTTAAGTGTTTTCACAAGGTTTTTCTAAAATGTGACCTAGTTACCTACTTTTTGACACCACGTTACGCAATAATAAACTCATCCAAGATTTTACGCAGACAAATATTCTGATCAAGTTTGGTAAAGATAGGGATAAAAATGTGGTCTCTAGTGTGTTTGCAAGCTTTTTCTAAGAATTGACATAGTGACCTACTTATTGACCCCACGTGACCCAGTTATGAACTCATCCAAGATTTAATGTAGGCAAACATTCGGATTAAGTAAGGTGAATATTGGACCATAAATGGGCCTCTAGCATGTTCACACGCTTTTTCTCAGATTTGACCTAGTGACCTACTTATTGATCCCACGTGACCCAGTTATGAATTTATCCAAGTGTTCATGCAGGCAAACATTCTGACCAAGTTTGGCGAAGATTGGGCCATAAATTGTACTTTAGTGTGTTCACAAGCTTTTTCTAAAATTTGACCTAGTGACCTACTGTTTGACCCCACGTGACCCAATAACGAACTCATCAAAGATTTCAAGCAGACAAACATTCTGACCAAGTTTGGTTAAGATTGGGCTATAAATGTGGCCTCTAGTGTGTTCAAAGCTTTTTCTAAAATTCGACCTAGTGACCTACTTTTTGACCCCAAGTGACCCAATAACAAATTCATCCAAGATTTCATAAAGAAAAACAAGTTTGATGAAGATTGGGCTATAAATGTGACCTCTAGTGTATTCACAAGCTTTTTCTAAGTTTTGACCTAGTGACCTACTTTTTGATCCCAGGTGACCCAGTTAATGAATTCGTCCAAGATTTTATGAAGGTAAACACTGAGACCAATTTTGGTGAAGATTGGGCCGTAAATGGGGCCTCTAGTGTGTTCTCAAGCTTTTTCTAAGATATGACCTTGTGACTTACTTTTTGACCCCACATGACCCAGTTATGAACTCATCCAAGATTCCATGCAGTAAAACATTCTGACCAAGTTTGGTGAAGATTGGGCTACAAATGTGGTCTCTTGCTTGTGTGTTCACAAGTTTTTCCTAAAATTTTACCTAGAGACATACTTTTTTGACACCAGGTGGCCCAATAATGAACTCATCCAAGATTTCATGCAGACAAACATTCTTACGAAGTTTGATGAAGATTGGATAAAAACTGTGGCCTCTAGCGTGTTTACAAGCTAAAATGTTGATACCGTTCGACGGACGTCGGACGAAGGGGTATCACATAAGCTCCCCTTGAGCACGTTGTGCTCAGGTGAGCCAAAATAACATTTAAGTCATGTTATAAATGAATCTGTTACCTTTTTTATGGAAATTGATCAATTAAAGAGTGGAACTATCTTTTTGTGCGAATCACCCATGTCAAGGCCGGCTGTTCATACGATACAAAGATTATGCATTGTAAACAAAAAACAGCTAATGTTTTGGCTATGTGATAAATAGAATCTAATATTCGTGTTCTTAAGATACTGAAAATATTAAACTAAGTGTCTACAATGATATGAAACTCGGCATAGGCTTCTCGTTTCGTATCATTTCATCCAACTCGTTTAATATTTTCAGTATCTAAGGAACACTCATATCAGATCCTCTATATATATATTTAGCTTTGTATTGACTAATCTATTCATCATCATTTCTGGTAATACTAACAAACATTGTTCATTTGCAACATTTCACCATTTCTGTTATGATCAGATAGTCAACATCCAGATAGTTATTGATAGAGAATATAACAAACATATGTCGGGGTAGAAATAACATTACACAGGTCATCCTACGACAGTTTTGCACGGCCGGAAATCGAACCCATGGGAAGATGGGATGAAGAAAAAAAGTGGAGACTAAAACTGCTCATCCAAGAGCACCCCATTAAGGGTTATTTATTATTCGAGTCATGAGGCTTACTCATTGTTGTTGTTCTGCAGACATAATGTGTGTTGTCCAGGACCTGTTGGTGTAACCTGCACATAGCTTTTGTGTGCATCCACATTCTGGGTCCTTACCTCATCCACAGACAGAGAGGGCGATGTAAAACCCAGACTCAAGTTAGGTCTGCAAATAAACAATTCAATCCATAACAAATGTATAACCATATGTGAAGTAAAATCAATATATATGACCAAAAGCTAAAGTCTGCAAATACCAAAATCGAAGACAATCCAAAACAAACATTTACACTGATGTTGTAGCTTGAAGGTTCTCCCTGATGTAGTCTCTCAACAAAACAGCAAAAACAAAGCAAAAACAATTTTTTGTAGATTTGTTTTTTAATAACCATTTTACATAAAATGCAAAGCACTCAAAATATAAATATAGATCCAGATATAGATTTGCAACAAAAAAAGAAATAATAACTGCATAAGTACTAAGATTAGTTTTTTCTACTTCCTAAGATAACACATGATATCAGAATAATGTAATTCGACACTTCATTCTCGACCATATTAATTCAGCATTAAGTTTTCGACAATATGCAGTAAATGTGTGATTTCTCACCCTAGGCTAGGATTGGTTGGGGAATGAAATGGAATTCTGCATGATTGGTTCAAGACACAGTTCAGAAGCTGAGGAATTGCTCTTTGACCATTGAATGTCTGAAAATAGAAACAAATGAAAAGTGCCTGTATTTCATCAGACATCGGCCAATAAACTTACAAAATAGTCAGTGTTATTGTAACATAATTTATTTAAATTATGTATCTATATATCTGTCTGTCTGTCAGTCAGTCTGTCTGTCTGTCTGTCTGTCGGTTGGTCTCTCTCTCTCTCGATATATATAGATATAAAGATATCTCTCTCTCTCTCTCTCTCTCTCTCTCTCTAAATAAATAAATAAATAAATAAATATATATATATATATATATATATATATATATATATATATATATATATATATATATATATATATATATATATATATATATATATATATATATATATACATATCTGGCTATTAGAGCATGTTATGTTTACTTTGCATATATATATGTCGATTAAAATACACGCACAAAATACGTGATGAGCCCATGCATGCACATTGTATGCAGGAAACAAGTTTACATTTTAAAAGTACTGTGTTTCATATTCTGAAGTATCCATCCACAGACTCATTCATCAAATCCAGAACATCCACTGCTCCAACCATCCACTGAACCACCCATTTATTGCGCTTGACCCACCCTTTGGCTGATTGACCGACTCATACATTAATTCATATACGCATGGATTAACCAGTCCAATTGATCATCTGACCACTGATTCATAATAAGTGAATCCAATCACTGATGTATTAATCATCTGATCTTGAGATATCATGTTTATTTTGGCTTGGATAAATAGAACAATGATGTTTACACAAAAGTCATTCTTTAGTAACATATGATGCAGAATCAGATTCGTTCGCAATTCAGTCTGAATAAAGTATCCAAAATATTAGTCAAACTGTCTTATTAGCTCGCCATGCTAAGGTTTTGCTTTATTTGATAGTACTAATTCTTGTCGAAGTAGTCTCCCTAATGATCGGTCAATTTCAAAGAAACCACATCAGCTATCATGGAGAAAAGAAGAACCAAATAACTGTAGGGTGTAGCAGACAGTCAAACATTTGGAGATCGAAGATTGTCATAACATAAAAAACCAATCTGGAACAGAAGAACCATCCACTTTACAACAAGAGATGTCCATTTACAGCGATCTTAACTTTTTGCAGTGCTGAATAGTGCAATGAAAATCTTAGTATTCCAATGCTGTCGCATGTGACAATGCTATGTCATAAAAATATAAATATCCCAAGTCTAACCCATGTAATGGTACTACAAAATGTAATATTAAATAAAAAGCCATTAAGTTAGTTCATAACCATGGTTACAAATACGGCCTGTGTCCATCCTTGCCAGCCCTGTACAGGAATATAATTTGTTATATTCATGAGATACAACAGGATGACTTTAAGTGCTCGAAATGCAGACAGAATCAGTACTTAAAATTTTGACAAATGTTAACTTAATATCATTTCTACGACGATAAAACAACAAATCAATAATGTTTTATTTATGGATGGTCACAGTACACAGTCATATAATAATCACATTTATAAATCCGTGAATAGGACAAATGTTCGCATTAAAGTGCATTTTTATGGCGCGCTTGATGTCATATGTTTATTCAACCAATATTGATAGGGATCATATTTCTCACAAAATCAGATTACTAGGAAAACAAGTGATGTATCATTGTATTAATCTGTCCAACCATTCATTGGGTAATGAAAAATAAATTACATAATAACTTGCACACAAACTTTAACAAAAGCATAAAGGTGATGCCGATGCTCAGGTTAAAAAATAGTTTCCGTTATTCAGTAGGTTAAAAAGCATTATTTCATATGAAATCTTCATGTCATTTTAAACGAAGTTTGGAATATGTGATTAAATTAAATAAACCAAAGTGTCTTACCTCTTGGTTTGTGGCTATACCAGGACTTTTGGCCATATCTGTATTATAAAAATGTACTAGCTACCTTTTGACCAAATTCAAGGTAATTAACAAGATCAAAGGAAATTTCTCAATAAGAAAAACAAGAACAGAACCAGCATATATACATAGAATAGTCTATCTGTCCAGTAAATGTGTCTATTGAAAAGTTATGATTAGATATTTGATCATGTTACAAACCTAGTATCTGTGGTAAAAGGTTTAATAAATACCTGATTACAAGAACAAACTACTTTAAAGATATTTTGTTTTATGTTTGACTTAATCTTATATCTTTTATATCATGTTTGCTTATACACAATACACAATACACAATTCTCATTCTTGCATAAGGGATCCTATTTGAGACATATTTGGCATCCAATATTGACTTTGCATGTTCCTTTACAACACGAAGTGCATGCGAATATTGGGTCTTTATTGCTTACAAACCCCTATAGATTGTTATTTATATAACGGAAAGTGGAGTTGTGTAAAGAAATCAGGCTTGGGAGAAATGTCGGTAGATTTATACATGAATGACCATGCTAATAACAATTACTATTTCAGAAAGTATTAAAGATTTTGAAGATATTAATGCTAAGACTTTGGATTAAGTTTGTAAAATAGACATTGGTGCTATATAATTAAAATAATATGTAAGATCAAACTTTATCAGTTTCTTAGATCTTTAAGAGAATTTTAATAAATATAGAATGAGTATTAAAGATTTTATGTCAACTGCACTGGAAGAAACTCTAAAAATAATAGCTGTAGGTCACCAGGTAATGTTGCAACCTAAATTTAAAATATATAATAAAATATAATCAATATTCCCAACATATGGTTCTTGAAATCTTGAAAATTATCAACCTCTCATTGCATAGGCTTAACGTCTAATCAGGGTGAGAACTTTTCCATGTGAGAAGATTTCCAGATGACATCATAGGCATCCATGTTTATAACAAGCTATCCATTTGGGCTTTTCATCCTAACATGCATTACATAATCATTATGTCACCATCACTATTGATGGTGCAGTGTTTGAACAAAAGAACAAAGTAAAACATACCTGAGTCACATGAGGAACCAGTAAACCCCTCAGGACAGATACATTTGGGACTGGTTTCATGACCATCACAGAATCCTCCATTTTTACAAATAGCACCCTTGCAACTGCCTCGGACTGCAAACAACAAACAATAATCAAACTATTAGTTATCAATAATAACAAAATTTCGAAGAGTGTTGGCTAGAATACAGATTTTTGTGTTTATTTTTATTGTGTTTATTTTTTTACGTTTTCAAATTTTTTTGACAGTGTGCTCACATTATTTTGAAATCCCAACCATCCATCATGCATTTGTATGAATAATGAAGGCAGTCTTCACTGAAAAAAGCTGCATTTAATGTGGTAGCAGGCAGTTATATTATCCTGGGGCCAATTTTTACCTGTCTAGAAAAAACCCTCATAACTAGAGAAAAATAATAAAATATTAACAACACTTTTTAATTAATTGTTGATGTTAGTTGTGGACTGAACTCATAAATTCGCCCAGCTCTGATAACTTACCTTTTGCCTCACCATGGCAAATCACATGGTGTATAAATAAGTATTATGAAAACTCTATGACAAATTTCGAATTTCGATAAAATTAGATACATTTAATATCTTTATGGACTTTTTGTCACGACATCAATCCATTTTAACACACAAAAAATAACAGGATATTACTTTAGAATGAAAACTATTATTAAAACTATTATTTTTTCCGAATTGCCTGATGGTTAAATGTTTAAAAACTAACATATAATAGTTTTAAAATAACCAGTTAGATAGGAAAACCAACAAATATGTAAAGTAAACCTTGCAGCTGTGTGGCATTCTCTAGACGAAAGGTAAAGGATCTTTTCTCCCCCAAAGATGGCATTAGTCTGAAAAAGATTGTATAAGAATCTAATTTGAACACAGATAACATCAATTACACCATCATATATGAACACGTAATATATATTATATAAACTTATATATTATACATATTCATTATTATAATATATAATTTATTTTGTAGCAAAATTTATATGATTACATCAGTGGCATTTTTCTTATGCCCATGCCTATTTGACGTAAAAATGGCCATGTCGTGAATTGCTGCATTTTTCTAAATGAAATAATAATACAGGAGACATGAGGTTTAAACTACATAAATAATTGTTGTACAATTTTTTTGTCGTAACAGAATATAGACTTTTATCTGAATAAAGACAACATCAGTGACAATTTTATGATCATGTATATTTGAAATAAACAATGAATTGTACATGCTGTGGATTATAGTATTTCCGTGAATGAAACAACATTAAGAGACATAAGATTAAAAGTAATGAACACTATCACTGGACATCAATATATATTAAACATTTTCTTCCACAAACATGCTCATGTATACTAGAAATGCACAATTGAATGCACATGTCATAGACTGCAGCATGTATCTGGAAAAAAAAAACACATTTATTGAAGGAATAAGGGTTCATGAGCATGCATATTTGAAATATGTTGATGTTGTAGCATATTAAAACTATTATTGTTGTTTTGTCTTCTTCATTTTAAAAACAACTACATAACTGTGTTTCTTACTCTCGAGTCATTAATGCTACAAAAAACTCGGGAGTCCCACTTGATGGTTTGAAGGCAATGTCTATAGAGCAATTCTGGTATGGGGGGTTGCAGTCTTCACAGGTGCTGTACATATTGTACACTGGTAGGTTGGTACCAGACACCTCCACAGAAAGACTGAAAAGCAAAAATATTGATTGTTAAAAGTTAGACGTGTCTGGGAATGAGCAGTTAAAAGTTGGTATCAGACATGTGTAAATGGGGAAAACGTTGCAAAAAGTTGCTGGTTGATGATCTAGATTTGTGCAAGAATTAACTTAACACACCAAAACATGATTTTCATAGGGTAACACTTTTAATGCATACAAATCATAATTTGCGTTTTTAGAACCTACTGATGGATGCATTAAAGAAGCAGCGTTGCATATTATATTTTCTCACAGAAATATACACTTATATATAAGTCTTAACCATAGGCAAACCTAGAATAAGAATATATGAAATATGATATCAAATTGATGATTTTTCATGGTTTATACATTCTAACCATTGAAGTTGTGATATAATGTCATCTACTTTATATAGTCTTTAAATAGTTTTAGTGTCGCATACAACTTTTAATACAACAATGAACCTCACTGATAGGACCATCGGCGATTTTTCAGGAGTTAGTTCATTTTAGCTAAGCGAGTCAAATATTAATAGCTTATTATAAAACATTAACAATGAATTAGAATATAACAAGACAATAAAGTCTTTATTTGATCCTTTTAGAGGAGTGCTCCTTTTAGTGAGGTGATTTTAGCCCTGACTCCTTGCTATAAATAGGATATCTGCACTGACATTGTACAGCTTGCCTTGAAGCTTGTGCTACAGCAGTGGTTCTATATAGATAATGGATTGGGTAACCTTATTGATAAAGGTTTCTTTATCTTTTATTTTCCAAACATTCAAAATATATGCATATATTTTAACATAATATTGCGGAACATATGCTGGTTAAATATATATTTTTCCTATCTTGCAATAATTTTTTTAATCTCTCTTTCTCCTCCCATTCTCTCTCTCTCTCTCGCTATCTTATCTATTTTTTACTAGAATAAAAATAATAATGCATTATTATATCACATATGTTTATAACACTCATCAAGAATAATGTAATAAATAGTTTGTATCACTTATCAAAGAATAGGATGTTGTCTTTTTTTGTATTGTGTTTTTGGTCATGGTTGGTATCTTGAAGTTGTTTCATATTTAATTATGGCATTTGTCTAGCGATAACAATTAAGGTCTAGCCAATATTTTTTATAAACAGTGTCTATCAACAACCACGCTTATTATATAATGTTTGATGTCGCTCAATATTGCGCTTGAATCAATAGTTTATATACATAAAATCTGTCTAGCAGCAACACTTCTTAGCATTAAAAGGTTATGTCAAGCAACAATATTGATGCTTACAGCAATAGTTCATATACATAGTAAATGTCTATCAACAACAATGTAAGTTAACATGACTCATGTCTAGCAACAGTACTGATAAACCATAAAGTGTTTTGATACCTGTTATATGTTTAGCAAGAAAAAATATTTTGTGCCTAGAAGCAAAATCTTTAGTATAGACGATACATGTTTAACAATAAAATAACGAGGCCTAAACAATGCACATATTAACTGTCTATCAACAACATATTTTATACACTGTATATGGCATATGTCTAGCATATAGTAACATTATACAGCTACACAGCACCTGTTCATAAACAAATTATACTGATACTACAGCCATACACCACAAAGCATTTTTTAAAATAAAGTGTTGATGAACAAAACTTACTCATTCATGTTTCTTTCATAAACGTTTTACTTATATAGACTTGATACTCTATTTCTTTAGTGATACTATAGTTATAAATTTTTAATATATAACATTTGGTTAAGTATACATTTTAAAATGCCATATATAAATGTTGTCTTTGTGAGGAAAATCTGCCCTCAACATATTAAAATGAATTGGCTAAAATATTATATTGAAACATAAAACATTTGTTATTTTTTATAAATATAATGCAAATTAAATACAACATGAATAAGGATAGCTATTTTTGTACCGAATTGAAATCTTTAATGAATTAAGAATATATATGTTATATATATAAAACAATTTGTTCCTGTTTTTATAGATTTATATATTTATAAGCCCTATGATGATATAACGTCTTAACAAAACTTAAAATATTCCAAAACACTGTTTCATTATTTTGATAAATTCATTTAAAGTGATCAATCAAATAGACTAGTGTTACTACACACATATACAGTCAAAATTGTATGGTAAATGATGCATTTCGTTGTTTGTTTTGGTTCTTCCCAAAATAAAAAGGAAGAAGAATCCCAAAGTACTGATTTGTAAAAGATAACCAATATCGTCTCTATTTATGTCTTCTTCTTCCTTTTGCATTAGTAAATGCATAATACTTATCCAATCTTTCCACAAATCTAAATCAATGTATTCCTGTGAAGAACAAATAATAAGTTTATAAGGTTATAAATAGTTGGAATTGTTATTGCTTTTTCAGATTTTTTGTGTCTTCATATAATCTGTAAACGTCTAGTAAAAAGGTTATATTTTTGCGTTTTACATATCATACTTTTATCATTCTTACTGGAAATTATTTTTTTAAAACTATCGTTAAAGCATACATGCCATGAATAATGTCAGTTCAGCGCAGTCGTGTAGTAGCTTCATTCATATTGATTTAGTTGCAATGTTATTTACAGGTTACATTTTACTACTGAACATGTCTTTATACAATGATGTTTCAGTATATGACTGTAAGTTTTATATATGTAGCTAAGAAACAAAAAGTATCAAGTCTGAAAAATAAGTGTACTCTTTCAGACATAAACTCTAAACCAAACAAAAAAAAGCATTGTTTTTAACAGATAATTCAGATAAATGGTCATACAGACATAGATAAATACGAAAAAATGAAAGGACCTATGAGTATAGCAATTTATATTAAAATGACAACTACAGTTACAAAGGTAGTCACATGCCAGTCCAAAAACACAAAGATGAGACATTACATACAACAGATTAAACCCAATAAATACTACCTTTGAATGGTAAGTTATCAAAGGAATTTAGTTTATTACCAGGATTTACTGCCAGTTGTGGCAGTATAGACCACATGACAGGTACTATCAACCAAACATCGGACCACAGATTTTGTTGGGAGGCTGGGCTCTATAAATTTTGGCATGTCCTGGAAAAGGTTCATTAATATGTGAATATAAGATGAGGATTATTTGCATACATAAACTATTCAGCGTTAAACGCTTAAGAGAAAGTTCTGAGCAAACTCTTTAACAAGAAACCGTCGAAGACAGGCGATGCACCCTGAATGGGTATTTTGTCACAAAAATGGTTTGTCATTTAACTATGAAGGTAAATTTTGCAAATTGAGTAGTGCTATAAAATCAGACAGAATCAAACCTGTACCTATGAAGGTTGGAGGGAATGGCTATTTCAACCACTAATTTAACTTGTGGAACAATGGAACTGGTCATACTAAGTCATTATGTATTGTATTTAATAAGGTAGACTGATAGACTAAAATATATTGGCTGGACACAATTTTGCTCACACTGTGACCTTGACCTTTAAGGTAGCGACCCAAATTTCACGCGCGACAGTTTGTCATGATATCACGATCATGTCTGTGAAATAATTTTAAAATGTAGATGCAAATAACAAAGTTAGGGGCCGGACATGATTTTGCTTCAAGGTCACACTGTGATCTTGACCTTCAATGTAGTGACCCAAATCTTGCACTCCACACGGCGTCTCGATATGGCGATCAATTCTGTGAAATAATTTTAAAATGCGACTTCAAATAACAAATTTATGGGCCGGACACAAATGAGGGATGGACGGACAGACGGACTGGCTGACAACGCGGCGACTATATGCTTCCCAGGATTTTCATTCAGGGAGCATAATAAAGTTTCTAGTGAGCATAGATGGTATAGTGGTTAAGAAGTTTGACTCCATATTGAAGGGTCCTGGCTTCAAACACTTTAACAACTATGAGATGTTTGTCCTGGGCATTGCAATTTACTGCACAGTGCTCCATTTAGTTATATCCTGCATTAATACTTGCAGCCAAAAGGGTATACATGCAATTTAAAAGGATTGGTTTACTAATTGAATATTAATAAATTGCTTTAAGTTAATGGATATTTTCTTGACATTGGTAATTATCAGTTTGACCAATTAACGTTGATAATATTTCAGGAAGAGGTTTAATGTTGGGGTAAATGTACTTTTAAAAGAGTAAAATTAATCCTTATCACGGTCACTATGTCAATAACCTATAACATATTTTCCACGCAATAAACATGAAGAGGTTCTTAACATATTGGTAGAGACTTAGAGCAAATTATGACAAATTCAGACTGACAGCTTTCTGCAAATGCTGGATGAGGGACCTACACTTTTTGCCTTTTCTGTTTGCAAAGTACGTCATGAAATAATAGCTTATAAAAACCAAAACAGCAAGTTCTTGAATTATAAGCAAAGTGTAACCAGAGAAGAAAGTAATATTTATGTGAAGAGTAATTATCTGAAATTGAGGTTGACTTTAGGTGGTAGGGTCAAGATCAATGTTCTCTTAATCTTACTGACATTTAACATGATAAACACTGGCTCGTTATTATGACACCTGGTAAAATATAGTACAATTTTCAGATTTAGTATGTGATAATTCTCAAGCATTTGATAGGTTGTACATTTTGCTAAATTCCAACCAATCAAATGCGCATAAGTCCTAGACATATGTATATATTGCAGTACCATTTCTTGAAAATATTTAACTAGCTACTTCTTGCTCTTGTAGTCAGTTTTCTCAGTCATATTGAAATGATTTAAATCAGTAAATGTAGTAAATAAAAATAACTTCTTATTTAAGCACAACACCAACTTCTTATTTGCTTGCTGTTGTTTTTTAAATCTGTAAAATATATAAGGTAAAATATGTTTTGATGCCAATCAATTAATTATAATTTATACGTTGTAAAATATTATAGTTACATTTAATGTATAATTTTTTTTAAATAAATCAATGTAAGATACATACCCTCTTAATGGATAATGTTGATGAGTCTGCCAAGAAAAAACAAAGAGTTAAAATGATTTATTATAAGAAAACATAAAAAGTAAGTTCAAGTTTAAGATAAGAAAATTTTAAATATTCAAACCTTTATAAAATATTAAAAATATGATATTTTATACATATCGTGAAATCTGGAGTCCCAATACAGTGCTATAAGCTCCTGCTTATGTTTTACATACGTATTCTTTCAAAGGTGTTTTAGGCTTGTCTAAGTCCAGATATGTTGGTTCTACTCAAAGTTGAGGTTCACTAGTCACATACAATACAGTATGCAATGACTTATTCAGTAGCCTCTTTGTTCTGTCTTTATCAAAAGTTTGTAAAGTCTATATCAAGATATAAATGAACAGAATGTGGTAAAAAGAGGGAATATGTGACAAGCTTCATGGTCAGTGTATTAAAGGTTAGTAAATATTTATTTAGCTTAAGTTAGTAAATTGTCCTTGTTTTAAAATTTGAGCTTCCTTTACACTTAGCTAGTTAATAATTGGTATTAAAATTACCTGTTGATACATCAACCTTGAAACAAAGTTCATCCATGACACTGAAAGTTAAAAATAAAAAATATTAAGTATTGAACCAATACCAATGATTGTAAAAGGTATATACATTTTTACACAATTTAAATACTAGCCCTTTAAATGAAATTGTAACGCATCTTGAATACTTTTTATGTAATAAATTCCAAATAAGTATTCATTTGTACATATCAAAACATCCCCACCTGCATGCAATAATTGTCCATGGTTTAAACCTTTAGCTGGCTTAACAAGAATCGCCTAGTTTTATGGCAATTTGTAGATCTTCATCAGTCAGCTCCTAGTAGGAACGGTCTGATAAGGGCTTGCAGAGCTTTTAGCAATGTGACAAAGCACACGTTAAAAGCTGACTTCTATTTAGTATGGGTTATTGATAAAATAGAGCTGGCAAGGATTAAATATAAAATAGTTGCAATTTAAAAGCCAAATAAAACGTTGATCAACAATTAATCTGCAAATATATAATATTCTACCAACCCTTGGTCTAGCGTTTGGACACAAACATCCTTAGTTCCTGGTTCCTTGATCAAAAGTTCAACTTGGGCATAGTGAGGTCCAGAAGCAGTAGGTGTTGTATCGATCTGAGTTATAGAAGCACCATGACTGAGGAATCCTGGCTGTATTATCTGTCTGTAAGAATTTTTCATAGAAACAATTTTAAAAAATAGTTGGACAGGACAGTTGTAAAGTGTTTCTAAATTCACGCAGTTAGCAAAACATAAATTTAATGATTAATAAGGAAAGCCATCTTCTTGTTTAAACCGCATGCTCTTTGTGGTGCCTTCAATGTCTCACATCCTTGCTCTTACTTGTTATTATTGATTTTGAGAATGCCTGTGTGCTGGCGTCAGAGCTTTAAAACTGTACCTTTAAATGGAAATTAACAATGAAAGGACAAATAGCTTCATTCATATTATATTGTTGTTTCTTTGATTTCTTCTAAAGAACTACATGTACTAGACAAATGGTAAAAATTAACTTTGAGAACTTTGAAAAAGTAAGAATTAAATTATTACACATATCATTTGTCGAATTCTAACTTTCATAATGCAGGACCGCCCTTATTCGGCTGCAACACTTTCATATCATATTCATGATTTTTTGTAAAGTATTTTAATAGTCAATATTTGTAGTTTTGTAATTTCTACACACCACTAAAAAGTTTTTGGTGCATATCGTATAAAATAACAGAATAGTGATGTGTTTGTTTTAGGTTTGGATAGATTACTCTTATTATCACAAACTTATTATGCACAAACACCTTGTCAGGTATATGTAATATTATCTTAGTATAGATACTTAATAGGATTCAAACTGTATTGTTCTACTTTTGTACTAAAATATAATGTTTTATAGACATATTACGAAGAGAAAACAATGTCGTATTAGTACATTTTTGTGGCGTGCTGCCAAATATTCCCACGCTAATGCGGATGTTGGTGACTTTGTACTACTTGAAATTTGTACTGTGTTTATTACACACCTAATTTGAAGATTTCTACTGCATGGCAAATAGATAGTGTTAATACCTGTTATTTTGTTGCCTGAGAAATTAAAAGGTGCATTCCCATGTTCACATTTATACATTTACCTGTGACTGAAAGCGTATATGTCGTTTCTTAATTGCCTCTAGCTTAATAAGAATTACACCTTGCTTTGTCATCATAGTTTTACTTAACTTTAAATGTTTATTTTAATGGTTAAATGATAATAGTGCATTGAAAGAGTATATATGTTGTTCATACATGACTAATAATATTTTAGCGAAAGTTTTTCTTCAAATTTTAATAATCTATAATTACCATAAGTTAATTAGTATTGACAAAATTATGTTGTGGGTTTTCTACAAATGCATTTTTAATTTTATAAAAGTCGATAACGGTGTGACGCACCATCTATTTAATTTTAGAAAATGTTTTGGTTAAAACAATCGACAAGAAAAGTACTTGATGTGAGGCATCTAAAGCGACGAAAAAACTGGAACAGGTAAACAGGTTAAAGCAAAATAGGAGCAAGTTAGGCTACATATTTGAAAAGTAATTGTTTTTGATAGTTTTCAGTAACTACAAATCACCAGAAAATGTATAATCCTGAGACCATAGAATTGTTTAAAACAAAAACAAAGTATAAAGAAAATCCAGACAGCAATTAACAGGTTTTTCAAGATGTACCTTATACAGAAGAGAAAAAGGCAAAATAATTAAAAGTAATTATAAAACTAAAGTGTACAAGCAGATAATGTACATGTGCAGCAGCCTTGCATTGCACAAATCGTTATTGTTCATGAAGTATATTTCAAGAAAATATTATTTTTTTCCTTTCTCCGTATCTTACTGTCTATTATCAAAGTTGTTTTTCGTGGAATCCTTTTGCATCTGGGTTATGTACACGGAGAACAAGTAGTGGTTAACCAACCTTATGCATTTTTAAGAGGAACAAACGAAAACAAAAACTGAGGAAAAATGTTAAAGAGAACGATTTGGCATGTCATTTATATATATATAGATGAAAATAATGTTGTTTCAAAGCAAAGTTATTACGCATTCAGTATAAGACCAAAATACTACAAAATATCTCATGGCATATTATGAAAAGCAAGTTTTTAATATTATCCAAGATGGATACTGATATTTATTACATCTGTGGGTAAGGATCAAAATTGTCACAAAAGTAATAATTAGTCTGAACATATTCTGTTTTTGCGAAATGTTCGTGAAAATAAAAAAATCGACAAAGACTAAAATCTAATGTTAGGTCTTGAGTTTGAACCCAGAATTCTCCATCTATTATAACTTGAACCTTTTGACCAACAAGAATACTTCAAGTATGTTATAAATATTTTCTTGGTGTGTTGGACGTTTATTAATGATCATCCAAATCAAATAAGATATGTTTGAAAACTTAACTGGTCTCGGGTTTGAATTTTGAACCCTCCAATCCCAATTTCATTACATTACCATCTTCCCCAAAAACTCTTCAAGCATGTTCCAAGCTATTTTTGACTAGGGTTTGTTTCGTTGCTAACAGATAATCTCCCTTTGTTAGCATGTAGTCCGTACATTGAAGGACGTACTGAGAGGCATTCCTAGCGACTTACGTAAATATGAATATGTAAGGGTATACCAAGAATCCATGTATAATTATGTTCAAGGTTTAGACTTTAATGATAAAAAGAAATAAACCAAAATCTCTTTTTGCCATTGTTGTGTGAAAGCTATAGGCAAAAGAAAAATAAATAAAAAAACAACATAAAAATAAATAAGAACAAGAAATGTCGTTATAAACAGACCGAAGTCATCCAGTAAAGCAAATTTTGTAATGGTCATGCAGGTATTTGAAGAATACAATAACATTAGATTTATGTATAAAACCATATTGAATTTTTACCTCCTATCATTTGTTTTCAATAGGCAAAAATAGAGCTGATAAAAATAAAATAAAATAAAGGCTGTCCTTATAACCTAAATGAGGTGGCAACCTGCAAAAGTTAATTATTTTATGAACCTAAGTGTATGTGGTTAATCACACAATGAACTTTATTTTCAGACTTTATTTTCAGACTATTTGTGTACAAGTTAGCAATTAACACTCAGATTTGAGACTACCTGTTGACACTGATACTTGTTCTTGTGCAACTCGTCGTTTTCATGTGTTTGACATTTCTGCCAGGTTATTTCAAAATCTCTAAAGAAATGACAGAGTTACTGAGCGGACACGACCACCAGTGCACTTCCAGGGATTATGCCTTTGACCTGTAAGTGTGATCTTGACCTTTGGGTAACCGACCTGGGTCTTGTGCGCGACACGTCGATTTCATGTGTTAGACATTTCTGCCAGGTTATTTCAAAATCCCCCAGAAATGACTGAGTTACTGAGCGTACACGACCACCAGTGCACTACCAGGAATTATGACTTTGACCTGTAAGTTTCGACCTTGACCTGCGAGTAACTGACCTGGGTCTTGTGTGTGACACGATGTCTTCATGTGTTTGACATTTCTGCCAGGTAATTTCAAAATCCCTCAAGCAATGACAGAGTTACTGAGAGGACACGACCACCAGTGCACTACCATTGATTATGACTTTGACTTGTCTGACATTGACCTTCGACTTACCGATCTGAGTCTTGTGCACGACACGTCGTCTTCATGTGTTTGACATTTCTGCCAGGTAATTCCAAAATCCTTCAACCAATAACAGAGTTACTGAGCGGACACGACCACCAGTGCACTACCAAGGTTTATGACTTTGACCTTTAAGTGTGACCTTGACCTTCGAGTAACCGACCCGAGTCTTGTGCGCAACACGTCGTCTTTATGAATTTGACATTTCTGCCATGTTATTTTAAACGGACAGATAGAAAGATGGACAGACGGTTCGACTACTATATGCCCATCTTCGGGGGCATAAAAAAGAATGCCGTATTGGACCAGTATTGAGAACCGTATTTTGTCAGATTTATGAAAGTCAACATAACAGAATTTCCCCATATGCAAATTTCAGTGAGCATTCCATATAGAGGCCTTGCGCTCCAGTGCATCGACAACAAAATATGCTGTTTAAGGCTTCTCAACACCACATGTATTTCTTGTTTACTCTGGTAACTTACGGATTGTCAGTGAGGGGTAGAGAAATGGTACACGGCTTGTTCTGCAAGCATGTCATCCTGGCAGGCAGCAACGAATCTGTGAAGCCCACCGAGCTCTGAAAGGACCATCAAGATATGTTCAGAAATAGACTTCAGTTACCCAATAGCGGGTAAACAAATCCCACTGATTTCACGCGGTAAGGAGGTGACTCAATGCTGATTAATCGGGTCATGAATATGACTTTCTGGCACCATGTGTAGAAAAAAAAATAATGAAGTATTATATGCAATAAATAAACCATGCTAGACCTGATGATCTGATACATCATTAGTCAATTGGTGTGACTGAAATAAGTACATGTGGTAGAACTTCATAAAGATAAAACTATCATATTTATATTTCTTTTATCCGAAAAAAATATTTTTAGAGAGTCATGTTTGATAAATGGCTAACAATATACTTTTTCCTATAATATTATTAACTTTTCATACTTTTGCACCTATATGAAATGATGAAAAAAACAAAGACTACTACTAATAATAATAATTAAAACTCTTCTTACCCCCGCAGTTGCAGCTGCAAAAGAAAATTCAAAGATCATGTTAAGATCGTGCTTCATGTGCATTTAAATAATGTTCAAACTATGTAAGAACTAGATAATATGAAAAAAAATATTTCATAACCAAACTTCTTGCACAAATGATTTGAAACCAAACATAAATAAACAGTGTTCCTTTTAAAAGACTCTTTGGGGTGCCTGTGGCAAACTGGTAGAACCACTCCTCTGACTGATAAGCCTGTCAACGCTCGGGTTCAATGCCCTTTTTGAGCGAAGGGTTTAATGTGGGAATGTCTTCTAGTTGACCTGCAGTAAAACCAATGGTTCTACCCAGACTGGGATATTCCTTCACCAAAATAGCTGGACGTAGCTATAAGATCATAACTGGTCGCTGTGATGTATTTCAAAAAGACAATGTAGCAGTTTATTTTCAGAAGCCGAATAATGCTTACATATTTTGATTTGATGACATAAAATATTTTCATGACATTTCTAGTCATAACTTCATACAACATGTTTATTAGTTTGTTTTGAAAAGCAAAATGAATAATTATTACTGAAAATGCTATCCTTAATATCAACAACAGTCAGTGAACTTTTCTAGACTGTGAAGAGGATTAGAGTGTAAAGTGTAATGTATTTATGAAAACAGTATAGCAATATGTATACAATCCTGTAAAATCTCTGCTATATAAGCTATACTTATGCTGATTTGGCTTTCATAAAATGAATAAATTAATTATATTTTAATAATATTTCATAAAATAAAGAGTCAGAATTATGTTATATAGTAATATTTTTTTATATTTATTGTTGATGCACTTAGGGCCCATAAGTGGAATTTAAAATAACTTTACGATATAACAGTATTTATATTTTTGATTTACTCTCTCATGACTTTAGGGTGATAAGTGTTTATATTCTCAGATGGTTAACATACCAATATTACAGGAATCCCCTGAGTAGCCTTGTTGGCAGACACATGACTGCTGTCCAGCCTTTGATATGCAAACTCCATGCACACATGCCAAACTGCTTGGGAAAACACATCGACCTATAGACAAAATTACGCAACTTTGTGATTATAGGCATTTAAATAGTTTTCATCGTCATCATCCATGAAACAGTGCAAATCTGACTCTGATGTTTTTTAACATTTAACACGACCTGTTTTGCCTGTTTAGGGTCTGCTCTTTTTATTGCTAAGTCTTCAGCAATATGCCTAGATACCTTTGCATTCAGTTGCTAAAGAATTACTTATCAATAAATGTAGCAAAATTGTCATTTGCCAAGAGCTCAGTGTTTAATAATCCTGAGCTCTAAACAGTCAAGTAAATGGAAAAATAATTTTAATAAATTGCTAATAACATATGATTAACTCTCGATCACAAAACACAAAGCCTTCTGACATTGGCAGACAATGCAGACCTACACCAGATTTTTTTTCTCTGAGTCGTCAAACCAGGATCTGCAGTTTTAATTAATAAATCTCTTCAACATTTTTTATGACGGATTATCGTATAATTTCCCAGTGGAAAAAGCCCCGAGTGACAGTATTTGCTTTATCAAACACCAGTGTGTACAACATGTCATGTGCATCCGGATGGACTACTTTTTAAATGCACAAGTTTCATGCCGTCGTCAAAATGTATACGTTTTAAGATTTTAAGGGATGCAACAGCTTGATGAAATGATAAAAACACAATAGTTTAGAAGGATTTAAATCCCTTTGTTTTTTGTTTTCTTTCTTTTATATGACGTGAAAGTTTGGTGACGCAAATCTCTTCGAATACTACACGCCATTTATCTGTGTCACTTTGTAAACAAGGGTTTAAAAGCAACAAAAATTATTATGTTATTAATATAAAAAGGCAAACGTGTACTCGTACATGCACAATTTAAATTTGAGATTGTGCGGAGATTGGATGCACAATTGCATTAGTTTTTCGCAAATTTTGGTCACATTAAACAGTACAAAACGAGACTTGGTCATAAGAAACTTTTGAATCTGTATCCCAGCCTTCCATGGTTTAGTATGAGTTTGACGATACGGTGATGCACCTACTATGCAGTTTTAGTGACTTTGGCTACAAGTAAGTTAAATATTATTCACGTTTCTTACTAATTGTATTTCATGAAGGATTAGTAATTTTACTTTCTTTTTAACCATTTTTTGGTTCAGAGCATACACAATATAAGACTCGCACTCAAACACAAATTCTATTTCGTAAAACAAAATAGACCATTACATTAAGCCTGTGTTTATAGAACATATGGCAGGATAAATATAATTCAAGGTTGGTGTTGAACAAAGGAAATGTTATCCCACTTGGCACAATAAATCTAAATCGCTCAGTAAGCCTCGCGACTTACCTTTGTCTCTGCCTCGTGTGATAACACTTTCTTTATTCAACAATAACCTAGTATTTTCTATATATTTCAACCTCGGATAAGTGAGATTCCTTGTATACGTCCACGTGAACTCTCGGTCCTTAATATTTGATGCAACCCTTTGTTAGTATGACAATGTTTTTCATTACTTTATGTGTTTTGGTCAATACTTTCGGATTTCATGCAATTAAAACTCATTTCTTCATAAGTTACTGTTGCGAAGTTATTGTCATGTTGCGTCTTATTTTTTAGCATCGGTAGACATCAGAAGACATTCTAGCAGTACTGGTGCAATTTGAAAGGTCCGTCTTAAAGTCATAGATGGCATAAGGAACATTGCAAAATCGATAAAGGGCAATAGCCATATAATACTTTACTTTTGCGACTGTGCCATTATACGGATCAGAGCAACAATTTGATTGGCTTTGTGATTGCACGTGTATTCATCGTTGCATTGTTTTAGACGGTTTTAGACTGTTTTAATTTAAATTTACTTATCCAAACACATTTTTATATTTAAATGAAAATAAATGATGCATCAAGGTTTTATTTATTCCACCTATTATTAATAGTTCGTACAGTTCATAACCTATATTACAGAAACGCCAATGAATTTAATGCGATTCAAAGCAATGCGAGCTAAGGAAATTGATGGAATTGGAATTTACGTTGAATGTACCAGCAATGTGTTAATTCCAGACAAAGCTAAAAAAAACTCTTCAAATGTATGTAATTGTGTGTGTGCGCGCGTGCGTGCGTGCGTGTCTACATGTGTTCGTATATTATACACATATATACATGTAGAAAGAAGGACTTGAATGCTTTGAACAATATTTGAAACACATATGAACCAGTATTGTTGAGATAGAATCTAGCCTTGGACGTTTTGTGTATTTAATACTTTAACCATTTTAAAGTAGTCAAGCAACAATCACTTGTAATGAGTGATTGATATTGTAGGGATATACTTCCTAGTTGAGCAAATGTACTTTCTTTGCCTGGTCAGTTTAATACTGATTATTTAATCTTATCACAACATTTCTTAGAAATATACATTTAAAATAAATGTTCACAATTAAATTATATTCCTTAAAAATATACATTTAATATATAAAATTGATAAACAAATAGTTAACATTATTTAAATTTGTTATTTGTACAGGATTAACTGACTTCTTAACCCAACTTATGCATTGCATGTTGCTCAAACTATGTTATATGACCTGTATAATTGTATTATCACATATATTTACGCACACAATTAATCATCTTTAGCTTCAGGCTAGATTTTTGCAATAACCTAAAACAAATAATTATTGCACCTTACCATTTTCACACTGATCACCACTTGTTTCCTTTGGACATATGCAGTATGATTTAAGGTAGTCTCTTCCACATACACCTCCGTTCTTACATGGCTTTGATAAGCAAGGGTCTGAAAACAGTAAAACTCAAATTATTCATGTAACTTTCTTTTCAATTTATTTTCCATATACCCTCTTCATGGTCGAATCATAAAAAGGTAGGAAATATTTTCATGACATAGTTCACAGATGCGCTGAGTGCGTTAATCTACAGACCTTTTCAGCATTTAGCAATTGATAATTGTCTTGGTCTCAACGCACAATGTATAAACTAATATGTATGTATACATATATTTTATAAATAGAGCAAGTAGTGAACATATTAACAATTAAATGTCATATGATATAAGTGTATTAAAATAATTAAGTATTTAACACTGTTTAATGTATCATCATATCATACAAAACAATAACTGTATTTTGTCATCTTTATCTAAGCCTATATTTAGTACCAAAATTATTGCAGTTAATGTATGAAAAATGGTTCACTCTTACCATTTCCATTGTAGATGTAGAATGTGTAGCAGCGTATATCACCTTTGTCAAGCCTGTAAAAGACCAAACCCCAGACAAAAACTCACCTAGACGTAAATTTATTCAACGATTTTGACAAGACCGATGATCGCTAATCCATGTTTTTCCATGGCAGACACTTGCTAAACTATCATTGCTACTGGACAGAAAAATGCTTAGCAGTCCCTTTTGCAGATCGGACAAAAACTCACCAGTAACATTTTGTAATGTCCATAGTAAGGTAAAACACGTGCTAGTATTTGTAACGGGTATGATATAATATTGTGTTACATGTATAACCCAATGACACAGCAGAAAGAATTGCCTGCAACTAGTATAAAAATCAAGTGTTTTACTTTTTTATTCAACAAACAACTTTCAAGTAAAAAAAATGAAAAACACACAATCTATCTAAAAGAAGTAAAGCTGAGCCAATTACTTATTAAATTCCACTTGCTTATTAAAGTTAAAACTTTTATAATTCACAGATCCAAACAGATTCATCAGCTTGGTTTGGCTAAACCTATGTAAGTTATTTTGTCTGAGGTAGGAATAAGTTTTGTGCTTGTGACAAAATAACTTACATAGATTTTATAATTCACAGTTTAAAAAAATTCTGAAATCCTAATATGGGGATATAATATCCGAAATTAAATTGATATACTCCCACACTGTAAAGATCTGGAGGTTTTATACAGCCTAACTGAATATGTGACATTAACTAGTTGAAAATGGCTAAATCTAGTATCTTCATGGCTATATCTTCACAGATTGAAACATTTAATGAGGTGATCCAGAGAATTGTATCGAGTACATGTACATGTAGACATGTAAAACAATACCGCCCTCATTCATGACATGGTCTTGCATGTCTCATTAAAATAATCTATTTTGTATTCCTGTCACTTTATTACGGTAATTATTTTATCGACAAAGATCTTTCTGCATTTTCTTTAACTTTATTAGAGGTGTGTTAATGCATTAGAAAAACAAAACTGATCAACTTCTGCCAGCTTCTATAAGACTGTGTGTGTGAAGATAACATGCAAAGACGCGAAACAGTGTTTCTTCAACATGAAAACAAATGTTCTTGTGGGAAATTCCCTTAATCCTTATGCCGACCTTTTATGTTTACAATCTGTGTTACAGTTTGATTAAAACGTCATATTACCTACTCAATAAAGATAAGGGTAATGTGGTCTTGTGGCATAAAGGTTTTTGTTTACATCGTAAAATAGAATAAACCCCCTTTTTATTATGTAAACTTTATTTAATCTTTTGTTCCAATAGCACACTGAACAAAAATAGACTTTTAATTTTACACCGAAACTGAGATTACAAGACAAGATACAAGTGACTTTTTGCCCTGATAAAAATTATAGGTTAGCGGGTTAGCGTTTAATTGCCCAGGAGAAAATATGGATAAGAGCTTGTGTGCCCTTGAAAAAAGACAGGTAAGTTTTAATCTACTCATGTAAAAATGTCTGTGATTATTTTCCAGGTCAGTTGTTGTCCGGTTATCTAATATACCAGCTTTATCATTTTAATATTATAATTAATTCTTAATTAACTGTATGGTTGGACTTTCGATGCATAACAATTTTTAGACAAAATTCTGTATGCTTGTACTCTACATATTTTAAATATTTATGTTTTGCAAATATGATACCAGCAATAGAGGTAATTATATCGTCAGTTTAGCTCAATATAAATGTATTCAAATAATTCATACCTGTTGATGCATGTTCACTTTTTGTCTGAAATTTACTTCTTCAGTTTGGGAAGTATAAAAATGAAAAAGAATGGCATACAAATATTAAACAAACTTATAACGAACCTTTTGATAAACTTTTAAATAAAAATAAATAAAAAGCTCCATACATGCAAAAAAGTTTTTAACTTTAACTTTAGGTAATATCACCTATGATATTTTAACAAGCCTGATTGAATTCAATTATATCTAACATATGTCCTCCTTCTAATTGATAATGAAAGAACTTACGACGATTGTATGCAAATATCATATTTGTCACCATTAGCAAACTGGTACGATATCTCAGACATACAGCTGTTGCTATTCACTTGTACTGGCTTATGTACTACGAACTGTGCCACCGGAGTTGGTATGGGCATGCTGTAAAATCACCATATTTTGTGGGTTTAATTTTGGCTAGTTTCATAGCTGATACTATTCAATGAAAAAGTAAGTTGTTTCTATAAAATATTATTATCAACACATTCCACTTCCTGGGTAGATCAAAAAACTCTGGTAATAATTACCTAAAGCAATGTACTTAAATGGTCTTCTCAAGAAGAATCAACTGGTAATTGAGGGCATTAAGCTGAGAAACAAACATGAATGAAAATAAGATAATGCTAGTCAACAATATATTAAGACATTAAATGGTAAACATGATAAAATATGGTACCAATGCAGTGTATACACGTATATCAGCTTAAATCCAAAATCCATGCGCACCTGAAGTCATAAATTGCCAAACGATTGATACCGACTCCTTTCTTGTGAGTCTACATTATTGGCCAGGTCTAAAGTTCAATGTCTGTATGTGACATGTAAAATGTTTAACACAAAGCAGTATTATAGTCTTTCTTACCAATTTGTTCCTTGTTTAGTAGTATATACCCTGAAGTAACATCTCTCGTTGACATTACAGATGAATGTTGAATCACTTAAATGGGTTGGATCGATGAAGACTGTTGAAGGTGTCTGTAGCAAAACAAAACTCGTTTTTGATTCTTCTCCCACTAATAATAATAGGGTAAACAAATGGCAATAGGCGAGTACTGTAGATCCAGATTAGCCAGTTCCAGCTAGGAGTTGCATGATCAAGATCTACAGTATATGCTGCTGAGTCTGAAGCAATATGTCCCATTTGACATGGAAGGAGTTTCAGCAAATAACTAATATAAAACTAAAAGGCAAACCAAAATGTCACTGTTTACAGAAGTTTGTTGTTGTTCTTAACACAATGTAATTGTGATAATAGAATTACAGACAAAATATAAAAATATAATCAGCGATCACTAGAATATGTGTAAACATATTTATCTTCAAAAGATTGTGTTGTATTTTGGTAGGAGAATCAAAGGCGTCGCTATTATTTAGCCCTTCTATCTCATCAACCTGCTTATATGTCTGAATAGTGCATGCGATATTGTATGTCACTTCTGTATGTCAGTAATATACAATACGCGGCACAGTGGTATACATAATATCCGTGTCTGTGATATATATTTATTATGTAATGTAATAAGTCAGGTTAAATAAGCTCCAGTAGTATCTTTGTTCTATGCAATAATTACTCCTGTTAAAAAAGACAAACCGCTTTGATATCATTTATCTAATAAATCACCAGCATAAGGAAAACTGAACACTAATATTTATTATATGAAATATTATATTGTCTAAAATATTTAAGGTCTTGTCAAACAGTTAAACTGACTACCCACTGCCACATTAGAAAAGATAAAAAAATGTAGAAAAAATTTAGACATTAAAAATGATTTTGGCATTGCAACTGACTGCATGTTAAACCAAATCGAATTTATAAACAGCAAACCCCTTAAATGTGGCTCTACAGTGGAAAAGAACACAATATGCCAGACAAAAAAGAGTTATCAATAGTCTACAGCACAAATAAATACTATGCACCGCGTACGCAAATTTTAAAGTTTATTAACAAAGGAGAATAGTGATCATATCGGAAATAGTGACTGTAGTAAGTAAGTAATTCGTTTATTCAAGTGTCAGATATGTACAGAACAAAATATTACAGAAACAAGTAAATGAGGATACTCCTGGTCCAATGTACCTATGTGTCACCTTAAAAGATAAGATATATAAAATGTATTTATTTGTTATATCCGTGTGAGTGAGTTTTTAATAAAGTATTACATCGTGTTATAATGTACAATTTGGATTGTATTGCAGTGGTAGAATGCAGTTGAAAATCATAATTAAGAAAGATTTTAAATATTAAAACAATGCATTAAAACAATAAATCACATAGGAAAGTTAATAATTGATGTGACATAAATAAATCAATGGTTTATGTTCACTTACAGATGCAGCTTGTTTGAATTCCCTCGTTAAATTTGACAGCATTGCTGAAGCACAAAAGTAATAAAACATAAATAGATTTTAAAAAGCAACAATAAGTACAGTTTTCATACACAAATTACGATGCTAACGTATTTTTGTCGGTTAAATATCGAGAAACATAAACACAAATTTTGTTTAATTTCTCACTGAAACGCATTCATGACTAATGGTCCCTAAAATAACAATTGACCCTTTCTCTAACGGGCTGCAGCAGACACGCCTTATTCAAGTGTTTGACATTTCTGCCAGGTAATTAAAAAACCCATCAAGCAATGACAGAGTTACTGAGCAGACACGATCACCAGTGCACTACCAGGGATTATAACTTTGACCTGTAAGTGTGATCTTGACCTTCAAGTAACCGACCTAGGTCTTGTGCTCGAAGCGTCGCATTCATGTGTTTGACATTTCTGCCATTTTTTTTTAAATCCCTCAAGCAATGACAGAGTTACTGAGCGGACACGGCCACCATTGCACTTCTAGGGATTATAACATTGACCTGTAAGTGTGACCTTGACCTTCGAATAACTGACCTGGGTCTTGTGCGCGACACGTCGTCTTCATGTGTTTGATACTTTTGCTAGGTTATTTCAAATCCCTCCAGAGTTACTGAGCGGACACGACCACTAGAACACTACCAGGGACCATCACTTTGACCTTCTAATGTGACCTTAATCTTCAAGTAACCGACTTGAGTCCTTCGCGCGACACGTCGGCTTCATTAGTTTGACATTTCTGCCAAGGTATTTTAAATCCATGTAGGAATGACGTTATTGAGTGGATATAAATATTGGACAGACAAACAGACAGACAGACAGACGGACAGACGGTTCACCTCCTTTATGCCCGCCTTCCTGGGCATTATAAAATACTTCTTGTGTCATTTTAACACCATTAGAATAAATGTGTAGGCACAAAGAATAGTTGTCATTTTATGTCAAGCGTCTTATATTATATATACAAGATAATATATTGTAGTGTTATAAAATAAATTGTTGTGTTATTGGCTATTATGGAAACGGAAGGCTTTGTGTATATGCCACGTCAGAGATGTTTGAAAAGTTGATTGCCCTCAACATAGTCATAATACTGCTTAACCATGTTTTTGTCTGGAATGCCAGATGTCCTTGTTTAATGTTTCAATCTTTGTGTGAGGGATGCTAGCATGTACATTTTGTAAGACATGGACGCACCGGTATTTGATTTCATTTGTATGGAGTGGTAAAGAAGATGTTTGGTCTGTCTTTACTGAAGTGATAGTATTAGATCCATCTTAAATTCTTAGAAAAAAGTGAAATTGTAATGGGCACCATTGTTCAACCAGACGCTGGTTAAAGTAGAAAGAATTAAAAAGCCAATATTAGAAATGCAATTTTATCATATGATCCGCCTAATTTCACTAGATACCTAGAAATTTTAAATGTACACAAGGGCTTCTTACAAAATACACCAGTATGAATCAACCTTGTGCAGTTAACATCTTAAAAGTACAGTAATTTTATATAGTTAAAATAACATTTCCAGAAAAGATGTATATTTGTGCATTTTCTGAAATTTCTTCACAAAAGCTAGACTATAAATACAAATAAAACTTTAAACAAATCCACTTACACCATATATAATCCTTTAACATTCGCTCAAATATTAAGAATAGGTAATTAAAGCGTTAAATTGTTTCGCAACATTAATTGTGTGTAAAGAAAATTCCACGCCTCCCTTACAACTGCCTAACCCATCTAACCTTTGGCTGACCATCACGAATACGCTGGTGAATCCTATTATCTGATTTGCTCTGTGTTGTATCTGTCATGGCTGAGAAAGGGTCAGATACATTTTCACATAATTACTAACTTGTTCTCACGTCTCAAGATAAATGCCAAAGTCAATTTAAGATTTTATTAAATTGCATACACAATTACAATTTCAACCCTGTGTCCAATTTGTAAATTCACTAGTTGTTTTTTATTACACAAAGGAGGGCATCAGCTTTCTCACGTAATACACTGCACTTAGATCCCGCGCAATCCATCTACATTTACTTAATCCCACCCCAACAATCATAATGTCGATAATACACATAGAACAGATATTCAAAAGGAGGAATAGTGCTCCAATGAATACTTTTAAAGCTATTAAAATATTAGGAAAAAGGTAGGTTTTTTTTACCAAAAAACTTCGCGGTTTCATAAATTAACAGCCTAAAATGTGTGATTACAAGCATTCTGAGTCTCTTGTAGGACCAGGGTATTTAAGTCCTTTCATGACACCTTTATTTAAACCATACCAAACAAAAACAGCATGTGTTTTTCATATTGGTATTAAAGAAAATTCGTGAAAAGTTCGCATTTATTTTCCGTCAATAATGTCTTACTTCGTAAACGCAAACGAAAATATTGTAATATTAGGGATTAAGTGTTATTTTTATGTGTTTCAACTAGAAACATTTTATTTGGTTTAACGCAAAGTAGATGTTAGACAAAATGCGTTGCTTGCCACGAAAAAACAAATAAAACAAAATTCCATCCTTAAATTAACTTACGGTTTGTTTTGAAGTTTATTTCAAAACAGCGTTCGATGTGACTGGAACTGAAATAGTAAGGTATATTGCAGTAAATCCGTCATATCCTTCAATGTCAGTTATCAATAGAATAATGTCTATGTAATTGTTGTAGCATTTATAATAATTCAGTTAAGTGTATATATGACTGTCTTATATAAAACAGTATGTATATCACTGATCAAGTATAATGATCCTTGTGACATTGTTCTTGGACAACTTTGAATTGTTTTTAAGATCCAACACAGCATCGAATATTTGCATTAATGATGTTTTATTTAGTGTCTTACTATTTGCTGATGACATGGTCATAGTGGAAGATTCTCCTAAAGATTTACAAAATAAATTAGACTTACTACATAATTATTGTCAACAATGGAGCTTAGAAGTAAATGTGCTTAAGACTAAAATCATGGTTTTCCGAAACAGAGGGCAGCATTTATCTTCTGGAAAATGGATATATAATGGAAATGAAATTGAAATTGTTGATACTTTTTAATTATCTTGGAACAGTTTTTAACTATACAAGTTCCTTTAGTAATAATATTGAACATTTGGTGGGAAAGGGAATCAAAGCAATGTATTTAGCAATCACTGTCGAAAAATACTATTGACTCCTAAGTCCTTGTGTCAATTGTTCGATGCTTTTGTTGGTTCTATTCTTAACTACTCATGTGAGTTGTGTGGGTTCTGTACAAGCAAACGTCTGGATCGTCTGCACTTAAAGTTTTGTAAAAATATATAAAATGACCGTTCTAGTACAAGTACTGTAGCTGTATATGCAGAACTTGGACGCTATCCTTTATATAGTACTCGTTTTGTGAGAATTATTAGGTACTGGTGTAAAATTATACATTCTGTAAATAAAATAACTGGTATATTGTATGAACAAGGTTTGAAAGATTGTTTAAATGGTTGCAAAACTGGGTTTACAGTGTTAAAAAGTTATTAGACAAGTATGGTTTTTCAGAAGTGTTTCAGAATCAAAATTCAATTAATTAGAAAACATTCCCTCTGATATTTAAACAACGTATTATTGACACTTTTACACAAGAATGGTATGGCTTATTGAATAGTAATAATGTATTAGATTTTTATAAGAATATAAAGGACATGCCAAGCTACGAACCATACTTGGATATTTTACCAAATGATCTAAGAAATTTTATTACAAAAATGAGAATTTCTGCACATTCTCTAAGAATTCACACTGAACGACTTTCAAGAAATCCTTTATCTAGAGGAAGCAGATACTGTTTCTATGTAATAACAGAGACATTGACGATGTCTTTCATTTTATTTGTATATGCCCAGTATACACTGATTTAAGAAGAAAATACCTCAACTCAACTTTGTACAATAGACCGTCTATATAAAAATGTGTTTGTTGTTTGATTCAAAGGACAAGAACATACTTATTAATCTCGCCCTTTTTATCAAGAAATCAACCTAAGTAAGAAGGAACATAAGCGTAAATAATACATAAAGTTCATTCTCTAATGTTGTTTCTTTAATTCTTTTATAATGCAACTATTACATAAAAAGCTTAATTTATTGTCATTATTATTTCTTGGTTTTTACATGAGTACAAATCTGAATAAAATATGTTCTGTTCTGTTCTGTAAATACAATCAACATATGAGGACTTAAAAGCATAACAGTCCATATATGATCGTTTTAACAAAAGAACATTCTCGATATAGTAGTTTTATATAATAAAAACTCTATATTAGAGGGACATGATAACATGAATACAGTTTAACTATGATAATTATGACTGAATATTCCAAAGCTGTAACAGACTGGGTTATTTTTATGTAATGTCTCGTCACTGTGTTGTGTTGTGTCTTTTGCGTAAGAATACCTTTGTCTTAAGCTTTTTCAAACTTTAATATATGTTGAAATATCCAATGGATCTTATAGGACCTTATATTTTCGAATTCATGAACAACAATATTACTAGTTAGTATGGCAATTGTAAAATAAAACTACCCGTGCATGTTACCCATGTTGTCAGTAAATTATATCCTATCGTATCAGGATTGTTACGTGTATTTTCCTTTGATGCAAATTGTTTCAATTCCACCCCAGCATGAACAACTTCAATCATAAATAAGAATATATGACAAAGTCCTATGAGTATAGCAACATATACCAAACTCTGAAAAGGCACAGAACAAAGGTATTTCACATGCAAGCCAAGCGAAAAGCAAGAACAAATTTGTGATGCGTCATTTAAGGAAAAGAGCACACCTGACAGTTACCGCTTTGGAAATGTCAGTCGGCAATATGGACCGACGTGGGTGCTTAAACCGGTTTTACAGAGCTCTAACCTCGCACTTCCTGACGAGTTTCTCAAATACAAGCAACGAAAAGAAAAACGATTTATTTGAAAACAAAATGTCCATGCGCTGATATTTTCTATACGTTATGACGAAAGTAGTGACGTCATCGAAAAATAATGTCCACATAGTGCTCAGAAAAGAAATATGGTATTATTTCGATTTGAAAAACAACACAAAAATGGTTGACCACAAATAAAATTAACTTTCTGAATCATGAACAAACATGGCCAGAGACGAATAAATGGTTGTAGCATCCTGTTTATGTGAAGATGGAATTGAAGAACCAAAGTTTAATGTCCATCAAAGGAAATGCACGTAACAATCCTTATAGGATGAATTAAATGACAACATAGATTACATGCACGGGGAGATTTTTTACGACCGCCACACTACACAAGTACCATTGTTGTGATCATGAATAAGAATATATGACAAAGTCCTATGAGTATTGCAACATATATCAAACTCCGAAAAGGCACAGAACAAAAGTATTTCACATGCAAGCCAAGCGAAAAAGCAAGAACAAATTTGTGATGAGTCATTTAAGGAAAAAAGCACACCCGACAGTTACCGCCTTGGAACGGTCAGTCGGCAATATGGACCGACTGGGGTGCTTAAACCGGTTTTACAGAGCTCTAACCTCGTACTTCCTGACGAGTTTCTCAAATACAAGCAACGAAAAGAAAAACGATTTATTTGAAAACAAAATGTCCATGCGCTGATATTTTCTATACGTTATGACGAAAGTAGTGACGTCATCGAAAAATTATGTCCACATAGTGTTCAGAAAAGGAATATGGTATTATTTCGATTTGAAAAACAACACAAAAATGGTTGACCACAAATAAAATTAACTTTCTGAATCATGAACAAACATGGCCAGAGACGAATAAATGGTTGTAGCATCCTGTTTATGTAAAGATGGAATTGAAGAACCAAAGTTCAATGTCCATCAAAGGAATGCACGTAACAATCCTTATAGGATGAATTAAATGACAACATAGATTACATGCACGGGGAGATTTTTTACGACCGCCACACTGCACAAGTAACATAGTTGTGATCATGAATAAGAATACATTAACACTTTTTCTCTCGTGATTTTTGTCTTCGATTCAAATTTGTAAGTTCTCTGACAATCTAGCATTTTGCGTAACTGTACTAACAATATTAAATCTCACCCGACCCAAACACAACGTGAATATTATTATTTTCAATTACATCACTACCATTTATGACGTTATTACATAGATCTAACTATAAATTATCACCTTTGCTGTTTTGTTTCCAATTATATGTGGGTAAATTACCTACAAAATAGCAGTACAATTACCCTAAATAAGTAATACATGTCAATACATGCTCAGATTTGTATTTGAGAAAATACTATAGAAGTGCAGTGTTACTGCTTTATCAATAATGATTAATGACTAACTGTTAACAAGGCGGTTGAGTTTGCTGTAAATTTATATATAACATATTGACTCACTGTCCTTTTTACATTAAGATGGCTTTTCAATACCTTTGTCTTGTGTGTCTTTTGAATTGTAGTTTGTGCTGCTCTTTTTCGTACTTATAACAAAGACTATACATGATTGCAATGGTTTGGAAGGTACCATTTATTATGAAACAGGTGTCAAAGAAGAAAATGTTTTGCAAATGAGACCCATGCCTTTTTCTTGGTACGTCAGCTAAATGATCAATTTATATGACTTTATGTAGTAGTTAACGAGATATAACTTTTTATATAGACTAGCCTTGATGTCTCTAGGGCATGGTAATGTAAAACCATACAGGTAATAGAAATACGTTAATACATATTAAAATTAACATTTCATTATCCTGTAGATTGTCAAAATTTAAAAGAACACAAACAATATGCTTGTGCTTGGCCATTTAAAATACAAGAGATGAATAATCTCGTTCCTTTTTGAACAAACTATAGTTTACACGCACCTGTCCGTTGCCCCTACACAGATGTGGTTTTGGCCATAAGCTTTAGTACCCCCCACTGTGACGTTAGCCATGAACGTGTTTGGGCGACCAAGTGGTGTTTCTGGGAGGACAGTCCCGATGGTACTGTATTGCTGGAGTGTTCCAGTTCCCCTGGTCAGAGCCAATGGTATGCTACTTCTTGCAGAAAAACAAAATGTTTTAATGCTTTCCTAAAATAATTGAGTTAGTCGCATATTCATAAAGTGTCCTGTTGTCACAGGAATATTTATTTTTAACATAAACCATAATTTTCATTTATATTATGACAATTTTAAAAGTCTTAGTATAAAGACAGTCTTTAATGTATCTGTATCTAATGATCTGTAACCGGAATGTAACATGGACATAATTAAAATTTATAAAAAAAATCAATAATTACCTTGGCATTAAAATGTAAACTTGAAACGTGCATGGTATTAACATTTCACTGTCATCAAAGTAGCAAACAAGTGAAGACCCCTCTGCAAGTGTTGGGTCAACAAATGCCAGAGCTGTCTGAAAAAAAAAAGTTTAATTAAAAATTAAGTATACAAACTATGTGTTAGACAAAAGGAACTTTCTAACTAACGAGTTTATGTTTTTCATTCGCAGAATACCACAAAATTACTAAATGGCGAAATTGCATAATTTCACCATCATTATAACTATATCAACTAAGTGTTGATGCAAAGAACTTGAGTTTAGGTATGAGCGGACTGTCTCTGCAATGGCTTATGCTAAACTATTCTTCTAGACCTGTGCAGAATAATGTGTTTATGCATGTTTCCAGTTACCTTCGGGTTGAGCTAAAACGCGTGTATTCCGAAAATATGGTTTTCAATGGTTTCTAGTATATTTTCCTCCACTCTTCCAAATATAAAATAGCTGACAAGGTTAAATTTGTATGTACAGTGTATAATTGCCATTCAATGAATCCTGCAATATGAGAACTTACCTTTGAAAATGTCAAGCTAATGATAACCCTTAAATGTTTACAGTTCAGAAACCTTATTTGTCTAAGTCATCTTTTAGTTTAATTTATCTTAATAGCAAAACACTGAGGCATACAAGTAAAGAGGGTTTTTAATATTTCTAGTACTTTCTGGTAACCACCGTCTAATTAATGCACCCCATCCCCAAGCATCTCCCGTCTCATCACAATAATCAGCAGCATTGCACCGTTTTCATTAACTAACCCAACACCAATCACAACGTCTGTACTCAGCGAAGTGAAGACTAGGTTGCCGAGTGCTTAAGGCGATGGACTTATAATCCATTGGGCTCTGCCAGCGTGGGTTCGAATACCCTCGTCGGTATTTTTCAACCCAAATAATCAAATGGTCACCTTAGTTCTTTGCTGTTTTATTATGTTCTTACTCTTTTTTCTTTATTTTTGATATTCACGTTTAAAATTTAAAACACATTATGATGAAGCGTTATTTCATGCAATAAATACTTTGAACACACAACCGGATGCTACAACATGGCTGTTTTGGGGATATTTTTTATTTAATTTAATTTTTATTTAAATTGTCATTATTTATACCAATGCATGAGTTTATGCAAAAATTATGCCCAAAGTCCCGAAAACAGTGCTTTGGTATTGTTATACGTATTTGTTATAGGCAAACTGTCGGCTTCTACCTTTAATGCATTGATATAGATATAAGATGTAGAATTACTATTCGGGGTACCAAAAAGATGTGATGCGAAAATGCGGGTTTAAAACTCAAGCCGAGTTAGTACACTTAAATATACAATTATATGTGCATGGTGTTTATTGATGCATACACAAAGGACGCGAGACTAGTTATCGGCTGCACAATAAGTTGATAAAATCGATCTCAACACTGTTTCAGATTAAGTTGGCGTAGGCGTTAGCTCAAGGTAAAATAATGTCATCCAATTATATGTTTGTGACAACATTCCCCACTTTCCCCGCCCAATTCAAAAATATCAGGAGAAAATTCAAACAAGTAAGGCAAAAGGGAAACCTTAAATAAAAATAATTAACAAACATGATAATAATGATAATGATGATGATGAGTATTATGATGATGGTGATGATGATGATGATGATTACGATTATGATTCTTATGGTAATAACGATGACGAGAACGATGATGATGATGAAACTGATGATGGAGAGGAGGAAGAATGTGATGATGATTACACTGTTGTTAATGATTAGAATGATGGTGAGGAAAGAGAGATTTCCTTCATTATAACCTCTATCGTCATAGTCTCCATCACAATATTCTGCAGCTGATTAAGAGAGTTAATAAGTTAATAAGTTGTCATAATGGTCGTTTAAAACAACAACAGTGGCGACGACAGTACAGCCAACACAAGCACGAATTGACCGATTGGTTAGACGATGGACTGCTAATCCATTGGGCTCTGTCCGCGTGGGTTCGAATCCCATCCTCGTCGATCTGTTTTTGTTCACGTAACCACCTTTCCGTTTTGATAGCTTGGATGTTCAAAGAATGGCAGATATATCATTTTAATGTATACCGATATAATCATCGGTAACTGATATTCTCTCTCAGACCAAATGTTCTGCCTTTTCGTATGTCCCATTTATATTTTTGGAACACGATACAAACATCGAAGACATAAGATTTTGCAAGTAAGTTTTCCAAATGTTTCAAACCTTCTGCAATATTTCATAATGCTCTAAAATGTAATTAACTGTTAACATGCTAAAACATTACCATTTCATGAGCACAAATACATTAATTTTGTTTATCTTCATATACACACATTTTTCCATGACATTATCACAAAAATACAGAGGATGCACAACTCACTTGATCAAACTATAGTTATAAAAATATAAATTTATGTAATGTTCCTAGCCCGAAGCGTCCAGTACATGCGTTGGCAATTATTACCCCATGGAGTCTAGTACAGGTTATGCCGATTATATCAGGGAACATTACAAGAACCAAGCACTACTTCTTCTTCTCATACTTTATTGTCTAATGAATTTCATGACAATCATGCTCTTTGCTATCTTGGACACTTCCATGATTGAAGAAAGCTAAAGTTGGCTTGTTATGCTTTACACGCATACCTTACAGGTACCCAATCTTCTCACAGCGATTACGTCACGCGTTGCTACTTAAATCTCTGCCCCCAGCAAGGATCATGTGACGATAGAGTATCACGTGAAGTAAACATGGCGGCCTCCATAAACTTTAAAATTTGATTTTCATAATTTCATATTTTTTTATATTATAAGTTACTTTTTATTTTTAATATGATAAATTAAAATTTTTAAAGGAAAGATACTGTATTTTGAAGAGATAAGTCCAGAAAAAAAAAATATCCGCCTGTATTTGGGCGAAAAAAACTTGCTGGTGGCAGTGATATAATTTACTGTCAAGGGAAGTAATCACTGCGGGGAGTTTGACAGGTACCTAGCTTTTCTTCAGCTTATGGTTGATAATTTCCTCTAAAGTTCTTGACACTTGCTGGTTCTTACAATGCGAGCGTAATTTCTGTGACATTCTCTCGAGCTTGTATGCCACTAAGCTTGCATGTGTGTCTTGGTTGTGACAGTTAGGTCACCAATTAGCCCCTGTTTGCTGGTAAAGGTCTGACTTCATCCTTGGTGTATACATTCTTTGGTCAGCTTGTACGGAGCACTATCACGTGCGCTTGCCTTTTCAAGCCATACTTGCCATACTGTTAGGTCCCCTCTATCAGTATTTGTCTCATGGATTAACTGGCCCGGGAAGCTTGTGTAATAATGACAACCTAAAAAACTAGGAATCGCACCTTTTATGCTTAATTATGTAATTGTTGATTGTCAGGTGATGTCAGTCTTTTTTCACTCTTTCCACACTAAGCAAAAAGATAGGTCTAGGGACCAGGGACAATTCCTCATGTGACAAAAAAAAATCTTTAGCTCTTTTTTCAACTGCCATCGTATCTTTTCTCAATAGTGTTTATTGCGCGTGTCATCCCGATAAGTACACGTGCAGAACTTGCTCGTGACTTCTTGTCAATGTATTCAATCTACTTTCAGGTGGAAAAGGACTTCGGTCTGTAACGTATCTACAAGTCTTTCCTGTCTTCCAACTGGTTCATCTATATGTAGATCACTGTGTGTTTCGGATACCATACTGAACTATACTGGACTTGAACAACGTGACTTAATCTTGGCTCGGTCTCAGTAACAATATTAATTAGGCAGATTTTCTTAATCTTTCTAAAATCATAACATTAAGATTTTCCTATTTTATCTTTACGCAACATATCACGGTAAAAGAATAGGTAGAAACATGTGTCTATTCAAGATCTGAACAAACAATCTATTCGATCTGGCATTTGGCAATTCTGTGTGAAGAAACAAATCTATCTTTGAGGTCTCTAGTTATTTTAGACAATTATATATTTACATACACATTCATTATTTAAAGCGGATTTCAGTCTTCACATATACACTATCTATGCTTAAATAACACATATTGATAAACAGTCCCAACACTCACCATTTCATGAAAAGTAAAGAGCATTAATAAAGCGTTTGATTTTATGGACTTACTCAGTAACTTTCGGGATAAAAATGTTATCAATACAAAATTCCAAACTATTTTGGAAAAAGCACCAACTGTTTGTTATTAGTACAAAAGTCATAAGTGGTTTTCTATTTCCATTATAAGCTGTTGAGCATTACACTTAACCTAAATGATTCTTCTCAAGATTCTTGTAATTGTCCAACTTCGCCTTTCTGTTCCTTTTCTTTTGGTCACTTATTTCTGGGAATTTAAACATTATTGATGAGCAGAAGTAACGGAATTATCTCAATCTCAATGGTCCAAAATATTGCCTGTCCGGTGAAATTGACATTGTCCTTTGTTGTAAAGAAATAGAAATCATGAAGCCTTTTTTATTTTCTGAACAACATGGATATAAAGCAATTAATACATAGAACAATATGTATTGAAGATAATTAAGAATCCCTTTAAATTCTATCACTTCATTCCTTTTAGTTTAAATAAGACAGCTTATTTTCACATAAACACTAAACCGCCTTTTCAGAATATCTATGATTTATTTCTACTAGTCTGCATATAAAATAATTAATATCAAACTACAATCAGGACGAAATCCTTCACTGTACTAGATTCCACAGCTTCGTAAAGCACAATACTAACTCAAAATTTATAGTTAATGCCAGCTCTAACACCACAACGTCTCCAAAAGACTGATGCTTGTCTAACTGCAATTCGCAATCACATTAAGTAAAGTGTATGACAATGCAGGAATGAACATTTATGATCAACACATTTAGTACGTTCAAATTAATTTGTTCTACAGTGACCACTTGCAATTTTTATGACCTAATGAGCCCCCTTTTTTGCTTTGTTCCTTTTTCTCAGTATTTATATGCTTAGCCCTTCTCAGCCTTGTCAATTTGTCTCTAAGTACTATCCTCAGTTGAAGAAACCCGACACTTTCCTTACCAGGAGCTAGTCTGTACAATCTTTTCAGGCTTTTCAGCTGCCACCAAACATTCCTGAATCTTCTTATTGAGTCTGTTTGTTCTTTGCGCGCTGACTTGGCCTGTCTTTTAACTCGTGGGCTCCGAAACGACATATTTTGTGTACTACAGATGTAACACCATTTTTCTCAACAGGCCCAAAAAAAATTAATTTTATATATAATTAATTCTGTAATATAAGTTATTGCTTAGGTTCTCATCAAACACTTTCCACTGACTTTCCTGATTCAACTTTGGCCATTTGAAACTGTTTTGTCTCTGGTTCATGCTGGTGACAGGTTTCTATTTAAGGTTTAATAGTTCTTCCGTTTGGATTTCTCTACCAAAAGATCGCCAGTGCTATGATTTGACTGCTCACTACCAACATCTCTCATTTTGCCAGAATCATCTTCTGTATGGTGTAAATGGGATACAGCATTATTACACACTGTCCATTAAAGCACTTTGCCACTGCTCCCGTCAATGAAGTTTGTGTGCGTAATTGTTACAACAATCATAATGTTCATTATAATAGAATATAATACTTTCATTTTTATTCCTGTAGGTTAAGCGGTTAAACGAGTTACTGCTTCATGTGTAAGTTAAACGGTTACAAAATCTGTAACCAGTTAATTGCTCATAATACTAATATGTAATGTGTTTGATAACGTCTAAAAATTTTCACTATATAGTTAGTGGCTATCAAATTTCTTGATGAAATTACACCCCATCCTATCCTCCTAAAACCGCTGATTATTGCGTGTCTAACAGCACGGTGTGTAACGAAGGTATATCCAGGGGTGTAACAACACAAACACAGCCCATCCGCTCAACATGCATATCACAGTCCTAGTTCCCCCTTCTCCAATAATTTTTTCCACTTCTGGGTTGCCTTGCTCTAAGGTGCATTTGTTACCCCAAAACAATATATAAAATTTATTGTGCGAAGTTAATTGCACACATTCTCAGAATTTTATGTGAAACAGTTGAATGTTTACCATTTATTGCTTGAAAAAGACCGACAATCACAATTCAACCAAACCTATATACATTTAATTGCCGTATGATATTTTTATAGATATGTAATGACTATTAACTACCGGTATTTTAACCATCATAAACATTGTTATGCAAAAGGCTTTATGACAATAGTCCTTCAGAATATGCGAATATATCAACAAGAAGCGTCAATAATATTAACACAAGGAGATGAACGATTTGCAGTTTAAAAATAAAGTATACATATTGTTAATGTTTACAGTAAAACGTTTGGAAATGTTAACCGTTAACTTATTTCGTAACCTTTAAAAACTCTCTTTTAACATTTAAAAGGGAATTAAATAAGAAATAATACTCGACATACCGACGCAGGTGTACTTGCTGTAATAGACAAGAAAAGATGTGATGACTTATACAGTATTCAATATTCAGTGATATAACCAGATAAGCGCAATGTATATAGGCTAAACACAATTTTAGCATAAACAAATATGTTATATAGACCTGGGCTTTTTTCTCTTTAAGGAAAGGGACTCAACACGATTTGGGGGGAATTTTGCATCATAAAACCACCATAACGTGTCTATTTTAAGGCCCCACAAAATGGCTAAAATGTCCTGGTTTAATTTTATAAAAATAAAAGAACTAAGGCATAATCGATGACAAATAACATCCTTAAATAGCTTTGGCTTTAGTAAAGGAGCAAAATAGTCAGATTGATCAAAGAGAGAATACAGCGGTCAGATGCTACTCAACAAGTCGCACTACTTAGCTATAAATTGTAGAAGTATAAAAGAGGCGGTTGAAATGACAAAGACGTTAATAGATACAGATGCAGCCACTTATAGTCGGTACAAGCTATGATAAACACATGATACATACACTCGTCTGATGATTAAGTGACAGAGTTGATTTTGTTCTGTTTAACTCTAAGTCGAATCATACAGAATAAAGGTTAACACAAATGTGGCAGACTTTGGCATGTTTTTGTCATAATTTCATTGCAAATGGAACAGGAAATTATCTAAAATATTACAAACATTAAAATCTAAATGCCCTTACCATTTGTACAGAGGGTGCCAGTAAAGCCTAGCTTGCACAAGCATTCTCCATTCTCCTTACAAGAACCATTGTGGCAATCCACGTTTGTACATTTGATGTTTGGATCTAGAGAGAAGACAATAACAAATACTTTTAGATACAAGCCATTGTATAACCTTTTACTAGACATCAATCACAACTTAAGTTCCTGTTATGACTATTACTTGTCAAATGTAGCTCTTACCTGCGATGCTTTCTTTTCTGTTAGGTAATAGTATTTTTGTCTTTGAGCTTTGTCACAGTTTATCATATTTGCAATGTTGCCCCCCCCCCCCCACTCCCCACCCACTTGGAAGAAGAGAGTGGGCATATTTGTTTTGCAGATATCAGTCGGTCACTCCATCGACCATTCCGTCGTTCAGTCAGCAGAACACTTCGGATTTGATCGGTATCTAGCATTGTGAGCATCTGCTCACAAACCTCAAACTAATTAGGAGCATTTGTCATAATGAGTAGATGACCCCTATTGGTTTTGGCCAGTAGCGCTATGGTCAACGTCACAGCTACCATGAACGCGATTTTTAGTCACCAATTAACGAGGCAGCGACTGGGCATATATCTGTTACAATCATCTTCTGCTGGTTTAATTCTTTTAAAAATGCTAAATGCTGCTGAACCACAATGCATAATAGTATTACTATATATATTACTAAATTTCATGTGAAGATGTTGTTCTTTTTAGAATTGTTGTCACTCTGTAAATAGAATCAAAATGACGTCGCTGCGCATGTGATAATATACGTCATGTCTATACACCAATCCATATTAAACACCATTCGCTAAATGACTCGATAGTGAAAAAAATAATTCAAATTTAATGACATGTTTTTGTGCGGATCGCTTTGTTCTCTAGTCTTGTTCATACTGTAAAGTGAAAGAACGTTGTTTTAATTATTGATCGGATGGCACCATTACAAATTTACTTTATCTACTTTATTGTGCAGTTTCTATTTAAAGTCACTAAAACTAAAAGATAATGTTTATACCATGTTAATTCACAATGCATGTACCAATGTTTCTTAAATCCTAAGTTAATACAACACTAGCTTCTACCTACGGATGCATCTTATGCTGTTGACATTTATTTACAAATGAAGACAATGTTCTATTCAGTTGTACGTGTCTCTATTATATGAATATATTAGTTTGTCAAGATCTGACGACTGAAAGCGGCTTTGTCACATTCGTTAAAATTGCATTTTAACGTTTGTCAAAAAATAAAAGCTATGTTGATACAACATAAAGAAATAACACTCTGATCATAAGATAATAATTGAAAATGATGTGCTTCCAAATAGTGTATTGTTTTGACGTTGTGAGAATGAAGAGTTTCACAAAGCATTTTTTTTAAATATTAAAAGAAAATCATTGATGCAAAGTATCAAAGGGTGTCAATATATGTTTAAAAAGACAATATGTTATATGTTATGTGATGAGTACCTTGACTTAAAGTGAGCTTAAATATGATAGAATAATTTGCCTATCCATGGACACAACATATGCTGCACCATTTGTATAGCATATTGTTTAAATGTTTCGAACAATGCATTTAATAATGCAACCAATCTTTTAAGAAACTCATTTTTTCAATACTGAACAAATAACAATCTTTAAACCCTTCGTACAACATTGCTAACAGGAAGGAATAAAACCAGCTTAACCAATGTGGTTCGAAGCTGCCAGAATTTGTACCTTATATAAGTGGTATGAAGTTGAAGTGACACAAATATGTAACACCTTATAATCATTTGCAAGACACCGGCCATTTTTAAGAAATATACTTTTCCGGATACCGCCTATGAGTTATGAAAAAAACATGATAACTACAGCAACAGCTCATTCCCAAACTTCTAACACATTCCATAAAGCCTGCCACAGCTTCAGCGACACATGGGATGACCTTTGCTATTTTTATGCGACTTTATCATTGGAGAAAATAGTGCAGATATATGCATAAAGCAGGCTGTTGACACAGACTCAAAGAGGAGCTTGTTATATTTATGGTTCAAAACTTTAATGTTTATATGTCAAATATAGTCCAGCAGCTACGTATGAATATTTATAATTTTTAATAAAAATCTAAAAATAAACTTTTTTTTTGAGAAGTTGATTTTTTTATTTAAAAGCAACATTAAAAAAACTCAACAGTTTCTAAAGTTATATACATACCCCTACTAGTGTAATACATGTTTCATATGATTTGGTTTATTCTGTGATCTTTTTGTGATTTTTATGCATAATTTGGTTAGAAGTCTGCTTGTAACTAACCGTTGGAAAATAAATTTTGTAGCATTTCTTAAATGGAGGCTGTCACTAAACTTGAGATTTGAAATTACTAAATTCCACAAATTAGCCAAAATTAATATTTATATATCTTAATGAGAATTACAAAAATACTTTATTTTCGAAAACTTGATTAGATTCTTATTTTTTTAAAAAAATATTAAAACAAACCCAATAGTTTCTTAAGTTATATACATACCCCTACTAGTCTTACACGTGTTGGTCTAGATTTAGATTTAGATTTAGAAATTAGATATTATGCAAATTAGCCAACATGAATATTCATATGCCTTCATGAGAATCTAAAGATAAATGTCGATTTTGACAAGTTAATTATAAGTTATTTCATTTAAAGTCATCATTATTTTTTAATGTTTTAAGATTGCATAGGGATCCCTCTTAGTCTGATTTGTGTTTGTTAAAGTTTTGCATGAATTAGTTCTTTTTAAGACATATGTTAAAAGCCTACTTGCAACTTTAAACAACATAGAAAAAACAGTTTTAGACTGGTCCTTTGGTGAAGGCTATGATTAAGCTAAGATTTGGACTTACTAAATATGCAAATAAGTACTAGTGAATATTCAAAACCCTTAATTGTGAGCTTACACCTTAACACTAAAAGCAGGTATACTAAATACATTTAACCGTCTCCTGATAACTGAAAAATTGCTGGTGGGACGATAAACCCAACAAACAAACTAAATACATTTTCAGTCATTAATAAGTTGTGATTTTTTTTCTTCTCTTTTCATACTTTTACATAGGATCTCAAGCATTAAGTAAAAATCTTTCCTTCGTTAGAGAAATATTTCTAGTAATTCTTCAATTGGTAATTTTATGCTACACTTTCATATTCTTATAAACTAAGTTATACTAATTTATTAAAGGAATTGGGTTAAACGCTAAAATTATTTTTGTTAAGTTAATTATTTCCAATTTTCTTAATGAATGAGGTACATAACTTGCTTGACTTTATCTTTAAGACTTAAGATTATAAGCTTTGTCAATCAATAATTTTCTATTACAACATGACAGATTTCCCTTGTATTTGTCCTTTCTGTGCATAAGGAAGGTGTTAAATGGTTAAACCTGTACTTTTTTTACTATCCAATGTAGTGCATTCTCTTCCACCAACGTTATCTGACAACAAGCTTTTTTATAGCAGTTTCTGAGCATACTAGTCACACCGTTTTAGGAGTTTATTACATTTAAACCCCTCACATCCGCGGAATGTTCCACCTTACATGAATAGACAAAACTCACGTCATTTATGGAAATCGTCTGAGGACTTTATGTTCTGGAAACATATATGGTGGCCACCGTGACATTTTTTTCACAGACTGTCAGTAATATAAACAATGTGTCATGCACCGCAATGTAGTTTGACACCAGCTGTGTGATATCCAGATAATGATTTCAGTTACTAATCAGTTGTTGAACACATTATGGAACACAAGGTATAACAGTACTTCCTAAGTCAATCACAATGCTATCAATCGTTTTTGACAAGGAACATTTTACCATTGTGCACACTTTCATTTTGTGAAGCATATGTCAGATAATTTGCTAGTAAATCTTCTTTTCACTTGTGTCAATACATGTACAGTATAACTGCTCATATTTTACTTTTTTACTTTGTAGAACATGCATTGGAGAAGTATTAATCCGGTGTATTTAATGCAAATTATAATTACAGACATCAAATTTTTAAGAGTCTTCTATTAACTGGTAATGTTTGCAAATGTGCCTTTAAATAAAGATGTGACCAAAATCACTTGAGATATATACGTTTAATTAATTTTTAAATGTCTTAAAAGTATCTTTACTCTAAAATATCATTAAAAAAAGTCTTTGATAATAATCCCACAAAGAAATTTAATCTAAATTAGGGTGCTTATTCAAATCTACCTCGTAACTTTCACTTGTATCTGTTGCCCATAATGAACCAGCTTTCTTTCTAAAGTATTTTACTTTAAGCAAAATAATTCAATTGCACTTTCTAAAATCCAAATAAAAGTCTAAATGAAGAATAACATATGTGTTCTCTGCCTGGGACCATATATAACTATGGTAAGTTAAAAGTACCATTAACTGAAATTATAAAATATTAGAGACCAGAAAAAAAATATTGTTTTATCACATGACCTTGGTTATATATATTTTTATTCATCGCCTTGCTTAAGTTCACTTGATAACAATGTAAGAATTAGACATCACAATGCAAAAATTATTACAAAACAACATTTATTTTAGATCTGAAAAGGCAATCAAGTATTTTGAAATAGAAGAAATGATTGTTTTCAATCTCTAAGGAGACATTTTAAAGCTCTCTATAACGTATATGGTTAATGCAATTAAACAATGTTTAATAATAAATAATAATGAACAGTTATAATAAACTAATAATAATGAATATATTTCTTAAACAGTAGCAGTAAACTTTGTTTTTATCAAGTTTTCATTTAAACATTTGTTCATTAAAGTCACTATTTTTAGTAAAATACTTGTAAAAAGATATAATAAATTAATAATCATGAGAAATAACTGATACTATTTAACAACCATTTTATTTTATATTTTTTTAGAATGTGACTTAGCAATTGAGATATAGCAATTAAAAAAAAAAATATATACATTTTACCTCTTTATTAAGATTCATGAATATTTATTAAGGATAACTTGCATAGTTATTAATTTCAAATCCTGGCTTTGTGATAGTCTTCTATAAAAACATTGTCTAAACTAATTTTACGAGTAAGTAATCAGCAATTCAGTGTACAAGCAGGTTTCTTATCAAATTCACATACTAAACTCATTGATGAAAATTTCATGGAACTTACATAAAAAGTTGTAAAATATCGAAAAATAGATCAATTCATACAAAACTTGAATCAGCTTTTGTTAGACTACGGGAGATGTCTATTTAACTTTAAAACTGTTCAATTTGTTTGAATATGGCTTGTAAATATAATATATTCTAATATACCTTTTGAAATTAAAGTCTTTTTTTAGATTCTCATTTAAATATATGAATATTCATGTTGGTTAATTTGCATAATTAATTATTTCAAATCTAAATTTAGTGAAAGCCTCCACTTAAGGAACAATTCTAAAACTCTTAAACTAGTCTTCGATGCTATGGTTAGCTATAAGCAGACTTCTAGCCAAATTATACATTAAGATGGAATAAGCAAAATTTGGCCAAAAATAAATTTAAATATTTTAAAAAATCATAAAATGAACCAAAGCATATTAAACTTAAACCAACATGTTATAGGCAAGTATGGCTATGTACATAACCTAACGATGTTGAGTTTCTTTGAATATTGCTTTTAAGTAAAACGATTCTAATTACCTTTTCTTAAAAATAAAGTCAAGTTTTAGTTTTTCTTTAAAATGTATACATATTCATATTTATTATTTTAATATGCATAATTGACACATTAAACAGAGTTTTTTTCTGTATAAAACTTTGCATTTCAAAGTGGTGGAAAAAACGTTTAACATATTTTTAAATAAGCATTTCAGCAACATGATGTTGAAATATAATTGTTAATATATAATTGGGACATAAATCAGTTCTCAATATGAACGACTTCATTTTTGTTAATGGTCTCAATCGCTCCGATTTACATGTTTATTAACTTGCCCAAATAAAAAAGATGTAAGGAACTAATTCTGTCTCGTGACTTTTATAGATTACAAATATATGTTACCACATTTATTTCCTCTTTCTTGCTTTTATCTATTGAAAGTTAATATGGCACAACATGGTAAAAATTGACAACGCATGTGTAAAAAGTTATTGCTTCAATATCAGACAAAGGTTTATACAGCAGGAAATAATGAAGAAAGCTCTCCTGAACTGTAACTGATGCGTTTTGATATTGAAAACAAACCCACAAATGGACGGACATCCTAGAAGAATGTTTATTCGGAAGTTGCCTTTTGCAGTTGGCTAGACATAATCGATGGCAGAATTTGGCAATTTGGTGGTATGTTTAATAGAACAACAATATCATTCTTTTCTACACCTCCTTCTCTGTCTGATGAAGGTCTACATATGTCGGAATGACTCGCTCTCACAAAGGAAATCATGTGGGCTGGTTTTCCAGAAAAGGATAAACCTGTCCATGTGTCCAGAAAGACCTGCGCACGTTATTTCCTTGAATTGTTTTCAGATTGATATACATTTGTAAAAATTCACCCTTTCTAAATCATAAAGTCGCACACATTCTATTCATTTAACATGTTATTGGTTTCTCTGAAAGAAAGCAAAAACAGCCCAAATAAACATGTGTTGTTAAAAAGGACTCAATGTAAATATATAAATGTAAAATACAACACGGTACAAAACGAGAAATTGACAACTTGACTCTATAACTTAAATAAAAAGAAAACTTATGACAATTATTATATATTTCAGTTTTGCCTTTGTCTACAGGTAGATAAAATTTAAATATCTGTGAAAATTTTGATAGGACCTTTTCTTATTTACCTGCATTTTAATTTTAAATAACTACGTTAAGTGTAAATATGCCATTACCATTAATTTGAAGGTATACATGTAGGTCAAAATGATTGTTTATAGACTGGCTATTGTCGCATACTTCTGCTTTATCATAATAACAACATTTTACTAAGAAATTTTCACTCCAACTTAAAGGGACTGGGCCACAGATTTTATTTGTGCGTGTACTTTCTTTTTAAAAAAATAAAAGTATGACGCAACGATAAATAATGGAATATCCTACTGCAACAATTCACTAGATTGTATGTTGCTTTGATATAACGAAAGGAGAAATCTTAAGTATCGCGAAGTTTAAAATGTTTTAGCCGTTTTAAGCTGAACAAACGAGTATGTACATATGAAGTGCGGTGCTGTGCGTAGTTGTTTTCATTATTTCATGATTGTTATGTATTCTGAAAAGCTCACGTAAAAATAACAGAACGACCTCCTTTTCTCCCAATATCCTTTACATCTACAAGAACATTGGAGTTTCAAAAAGGCTTTTATGGATGGTGTAATAATGATCAGTAAAATGTCACCCATGTACCCATTACGACGGCAAAAGTGGAAACGCATTTATGTCGCTTGGTTGTTTAACACAAAAATTTACATTTAAACATACTAGTTGATGCAATTAAATACCAACTAATTACTTACTGACTCCACTGATAGGTAGGGAAGCACCTGAAACTGAAAACAAGAAGTTAAATAAAACTTCATATATTATTTGTATATAAAGTCTCACGGATCTGAATCTTTGTTTTAATTGTTAATTTGTTATTTAGGCAGAAGATTGAAAAATCGAAATTCCACAATTTACTTATTACAAAAACATCGTGTTTGATAAAAATATGAAAAATGATTTTAACTGTGTTTCTCTTAATCTTCCTAAACTACGGAATCAGTTCTAAAATTTAATTTATATGTAAAGTACAAAGGGACGTTTATAATTTATGTGCTACAAAATACCACTGCTGCAGTTTTGGTCCGAATAATGTGGATAACATTGACATGTTGATTCCGTCCCATTGCTGACACATATCCCATAGTGGCTGCACTCATTAGGTTGGCATGTGTCTATCTCTGTTGAAAATGCAATTATGTAAAAAAGTTATTTTAATTTATTTAAAAGGTAAGTAAATTTGTGAAGACTGTCACTAGTATGTGTGCTTTTGCTACTTCTACAAAATCATAAGGTATTATGTAACTAAACAAAATCACACAATCTTTATACTAAATGTACGTAAAAAGATTTAAAAGTAATAAGATAAGTTCGCCTACATACTGTATTCACAATTGTGTCCGGTATACCCATCGGAACAACGACAAATTACTCCATAGAGATGGACACTACATCTGCCATTGTTTTGGCAAGGACAAGAAGCACAGTAATCATACCCTGAAGATAGAAACTGTGCATCTTAAATTTTCAATAATACATAAAAAGGCCAAAATTTTATTTTGTCATTACCTCAGGCGCATGTACACCACAGTGGGACTGCGGTGGCAGCGACGAGTGGCATACACACAGGGAAATGAACATCAACGTGGTAAGTACATGGTAGACGCTCGAACGTTTACTTATGCGATATGATGTGGAATTGTTATGACTATTATTACTAATAACCTGCTATGAATACGAATAAACAGCTGAACACATATGCCAAGATCTTGATGACTTGGAAGCAACAGGAAAACTTCTGGCTGGCTCAACAGCAAAAAGTGGCGAGGCCGGAATTTCGGCAACAGCAGCAAGAATGCCCTCATTAATTCCACCCTGACGGGAACATCGTCTTGTCTTGATGAGTCGGCAGCATGATAAACATCGCCTTGGCAGACCTTGGCAGCAGGTAGAACTCGCTCCGGTCCGGATGTTTACATACAGATGGCTTGATATAAGCGGCATAATTATTGTCAAAAGTGACAGCATAATCGGTATTAGCAACAGCATTATCAACATCAGTAGCATGATTGCCGCTATCAGCAACACCACCCCCGCAAAAATCACCCTATCATGGCATCACTGACAGTTTTGTAACGATTTCAACTATATACAACTATCCATGCGTTAAAGGATAAACTAATCGATTTAAAATAGTTTTTGGCTTAATAATTAAAGATCCTAACAGTCATATGCATGTCTTTACATGCTTCCAAGACAACACATATACTTAACGTTCCGTCTGCCTTGCCATATTGGCAGTTTTATACATACACAACGAAATATTTACAAAATACGAGACTGAAAGTGCTTTATCTGCCTCTCGACAGTGACCACTCATTAACATGTTTAACCATGGAAATGACTGCCATCTTCCAGCAGCTAACCGTCGAACCCATATTCAGTGGAAATCAAGCGACATAAATACCATGCCACAACATGGCAGTACAACAGTCACTTAATCACAGCAAGCAGGCAATTTAACACCAACAAAATACAACAAAAGGCATACTCCAACATCTGGCCTGACTATAGCCTAGGAGTCCTAGCCTACGAATTCTTTGCTCTCTTTGTCCACCACCTCTCCTCCTAGACCCTTGAATATATACACGACGTAATATAACTATATCCATAGACATTCTGATATATCAGAATAAATTTAAGTATATATAATATGTAACACGAAGAATACTAAACTGCATCATTTTCTGTCAACGGGGACTGAATGTAATACATTGAATATTGTGTATCTCTCCCTAATACTGTATATTGGAGAAGCCTTAAGGTATTACATGACAGCACTAAACTGTAGAAAAAAATGGAACTTTAAATGTCCAACAGTTCAAACAATCACTGTTTTGCGTATATATGTGCCGTACAGATCCACCCACCTTATATGCACTTCATGTGGATTTTTACAGACTGTTTCACTAATCAGATAATCAGTGTATTGTTTACATTTGACATTTTTAATTGACGTACACTGCCATCACATGTGCGATACTAATATATACCAGGTCGATAGGTTCATATGGCTAAAGCATCTTAAAAGCGTCGAAAAGTGTGGTACTTTGCATTTTAGAGCAATGGCAACTGATTAGAAGAAAGGAAAAGCGCATATGCTTTTGTCTCATTTGACAACATGTGAGTACCCACTCACACTGTTTTGGGTAATGTTAAATGTGTCCCACTAAAAAGGCAGGTAGTTCAGACACACAACAAGGATCGACACACGCCGGAATAATTAGCCAATTCTCAATATCTGAGCTGAACTGCAACTGTATGTGTAAGCTTAGATTTGCCTCATTTTAGATAATGGTCCAATCTACAATCATGCTGAATTATTTGCTTCACCGGGCCGCTCTAGATAGGAATCTAGGTCACTCCAACATCACGCGCTAACCCACCGCCCTCCTACTAAACAAAAAGGCCTTTGGGTCAATCAACCATTGCAGGTGCGGATTCAGTATTTAACTGCTTGAGGACTTTTCGGCCTTAACTCAAACAAACAGTCTCGTCATATTGCACTACAAGCAAAGATAACAGACGTTTAAACGAAAGTCTGAATGTATTGGCCTCTTTGTCAAAAGCTTTAAAAACAGAAAGTCTTTGTTCGGTTCTAAACGCAAGAAATCATATCATAAAGCCAAATCCATTTTTAAGATTTTTTAGATATCACGTTAGAATAAGACTAAATAACGTAAACGAGTTTATTCTATAAATGTACCATAAACCACATCATAAAAAGAAATACCAACCAGAAAATAAACTTACAACCCAAAAGAATTGGCAATTTATCAACAACATAAAAGCAAAACAAAAGGCACAACTCAAGACCCGTTCATTTACCTTATCCTCAAAGTTTATCCCCTTTCATTTAATTCATTTTTAACTAAAAACAAAAAACCGGCTATATACCAACATCCGGACTAAAAGATGTAACCTAACTTATAAATAAAAATAAAGAACGATCAAACTATCTACCACAATTTAAAGCTGCCTTGATAAACGAGTTACATATTTTGTGAACATTAGACTAAACACTTTCGTAGACATACAATACTATACTATACTAGAAAAAAATCAAGCTGGCTTTAGAAAATCTTATTCCTGCTTAGAACTTTACATGCTCTTATCAATATCATGAAAAACAACATAACATACATAACAGGAGAAAAATTTCTGCTGCACATTTATATAATAATTTGTTTTATACATGGGAAATGTTCAAAAAGATTAGTAACAAATATCGGGGTCCACGATTTTTTATTATTTGTCCATCTTATCTCGTCCAAAAAATTAATCTGAGGAAGTGTTAAAAATGACCTTAACTTCTTATTCTACTCTACCTTCAAGACGCGATTATTTATTAGAACTTCAAAAAGACACTTTTCATAAGTACAGTCATGAATGGCACTTAACAGGTGATGTGACAGATAAAACAGATATACTTGTTTCGGGGACCTTCAAATTCGGTAACCAAACCTTAGAGTTGGTGGATCAATATAACTGTTTGGACTTAATTTCGCAAAAAGGGAAGGTAAGTAAGATTAAGAAAGTCTAGGTCGACCTGGTGTTGTGGAATTTTAAAACAGTATTAATCTTAAAAAACATATACACTTTCAAGTGAAACAAACATCAATGGCTCTGTTTATACAGATTTGGTTTCACATCTACCACCGGATCATTATACCTGAGTTCAAGCAAGGAAAGTCATAGCACTCCATTTTTCAATGGAATGAATATACTTAACGCTATCATCCCATCCTGCTTCTTCATCACAAAACAACTGTACAAATGTTTTGTAACCTTGTCTATCCATTTTATTTGCCGCTAGGCAGTAACTGAAAGCATATCTTTGCCTTCACTGCACGTGGCAGGCATTTTTATAAAAATATACTCTCTGTCTATTTACCTGAGATGATGCGTGAACAAACTCCAAATGCTAATATTACATACCTTTACATACATGCATTTATTATTTTCTTAAGAGCAAGCTCTATCGTTTCCCTTTATATCGGGGTGGGAGTAAATTTGTTTGAGTAAGAAAGGTGAAAGGAGTGTTTTCTCCGGATCGGAAACGACGTTTGGGAATTTTGTCCGCCCATCTATAATAGCCGAAGGGTTTTGCACCAGGATTGGGAGGAGATGGGGGAGCGGCAATAAATCATACTAGGTATAGTTGCATTTATACAGATGAGTGTTTTCCTAGATTGTACAAAAAAGCATTTTAAACTACAAAAATTAAACGTGAATTGTGACAGAAATTGTAATCCAAGAAAGCAGCACACTTTAGTTGTCTATAGTTCAATAGTATTGTACCAGCCATAGCACTTTTCCAGGACCGATTGCAAATAGAAATAAACAATAAAACCATAACTATGTACAAGTATGTAGGCTCTACCGTAGCATCCGCTCTTCCTTTTTTGCATTTTGCATAAACAAATCAGGTATCTTCAAAGGGAAAATGTATTTATTATTTATGTAATGCTTTAATTTTTATTTAAAATTTTACTTATTCAAACAAAACTGTATATAACTTGGAGCACTTATCATTGTATGGAGACATCTTAAAACAGTTTTATGATTGTAATGTTACGATTTACATGTATTTACTTACACACCATTTTGCATAATGTTACCAAGAGGACATTCGACACTTATGTTATATCAGAGGCAATTATAATGTAGCTTACACGCTGACGTAACAAATGTCTTCTTTCAACACACCAGCCACCGGGTGGTTTTGTTTACTTTATGTTGATTTATATATAAAGTTGTCATTGTCAGCCCCTACTATGCCAATCTTATATCTATATCATTCTTAGCCCTAGTTTATAAATCTTATATTGATAGGTGTTGCTAATTTATGTTCTGCAGATCAAAAGCATTTTCCAAAGAAACACCAAATTACTCAAGGTTCAATCAAGCTTTAATTGTTCATTTTGATGTAATCTTCTAAACAATGAATGCAGTGATCAAGGTAAATGTACGTAAGTGTTAATTAAAAGGAATAGATGTAACAATGTCAACATTTGCTGTATTGGTATAAAAATATCCAGTTAAGTATTTCATCGTGAAATTACTTTGTTGAGCTGTTATCATATCTTTTAAATTCTACATACTTTGAGTTTGCTTACCATTTTTAGCACATTGTGGAATGTTCACATATTCATCGAACGACTAGGTCATTATCTATACACACACACACACACACACACACACACACACACACACACACACACACACACACACACACACACACACACACACACATATATATATATATATATATATATATATATATATATATATATATATATATATACAAGTGCCAAGATTAAAGAAAATATTTGTATTGGAAATATATTAGGACAGGTGCCCAGATTTAAAAAAAAAAACACACATATTATTTCCTCCTAGTGTATGCTTTCAGCAGATTGAATAGGTGCACTCTTAATAGTATATGGCAGTTACTTAAATAATTGTTTGTAATGTAGGTAAATATTTCAACACTATATTAAAATTGTAGTAAAGATACAGCTTTGATGTGTGTAAGCATGTGTGGTTCAATATGCAAATTGAGAAACGCATTTTCTAATTGTATTTTGATTTGATTAATATGCGACTTTAAACTTTGTTTACCCTAAGAAATATTAGATAAAATATTCACAAGGTGCAGATTATGTTGTATGTTAACATCAATAGCATTTTATAAAATTTTCATCAAGCGAATTATTACACATTATGATCACAACGGACTTTAACAGAATGACATTCAATGTTAAACTCGGTTAACTTTTATTATAAGTATTATAATGTGGTGAAGTTGTATATAGATGCGCTGAACATTAAGAATTGTTGAGTATTACAATTTGTTTCATTGCCCCCCTTTTTCTTCCAAATACAGTTAAGTTCCAGCTATATAAAATTATACTACAGCGTATATAAAGGTACAGAAAATAATCCACAATCTTAAAATTGTTAAATGTATTACGTTTTATGTAAATAAATGTTATAGATAAGCCAAAATGATACATTTAAAGTCAGCCCTCTATTAATATTTTGCCGAGAGCATTTGATTACTCGTTCAAAATAACATTTTTTCGCTACAGTACTGTCCTAAAGATAGTAGTGTCATTTTAACATGCAGTCCTAGCTACTAATGTACATATGAACATTAACATGTACCCATAATCCATGTACATTAACCCTCGATATTTAAAACATGTATCAGACTAAATAAGAAATATTAAAGTAAATAAGTTGTTTTCTGCTATGTCTGTGAAATGTGAGTTGAAACAATTGTCACTGATTTTTCATAATCCATGGTGTCCATTAATAACAATACCAGAACCTGAAGTTTAATAAGATCAGTTTTAATAGTGCAACTCTTGCATGAAAGTCTATCGTGTCTATTTGAAATTCGGTTACTTACTTTGAGTGCAGTCAATTCCCGAATAGCTTGGTAAACACTGGCAATAATATGACGATTCTTCTTCTTCCCAGACACAGTAGCCGCTGTTTCCGCAAGGTTTTGTCTCACACATATCTAAATAAAACAAATACAAAATAAATCGATACTTCAAGAGGGTATACCAAAGTGTTTACGGACGAAATTCACTATCAAATTGTCATACATTTAGAAGCATAAATAATTTAACCTAAGATATACTGACTCGTTACATTGTATCTAAACACAATTTCTAGAGTTATAACATATACATGTTTTATTTATATTTTTAAACTAAACAAACACATTTATTTCGAATTAAAATTGTTGTTTTTTGCTTATTATTATTATAATAATTATTACTTTATTATTATTATTATTATAATTATTATTATTATTATTATTATTATTATGAAATTGACAATAACAATTTGTAAACGAATTAATCTAATTGGCAAGACGTTTTTTTTTCATTTTTTTGTTTTGATTACTTTTGCCGTACACGGTTCCATTCAAACAGGTGTGTGGGGACATGTTCCTGAAACAAACAAAAACGAATTCTTTACTTGGCGTATAATTGTTTTACGAAGTGAGCGTAATAACAACTAGGCATCATTATAACTTGTTAAGGTACATTTTTATCCTTGACCTTTCGAAACGCTTCTAATGATTATAGTTTGTAAAATAAAAAAGCTTTCTGTTCACTCCCGAGTAGAGTTTAAAATGCTTGTTATTAAATATGAGAAACATATTTAACGTGTAAATATCTTGTCTTACATTTTATACAAAATGTTGAAAGTATCTGTTATAGAGAAGTTGGAGTTGCTGTTTTTTCTTTTAAAGGTTGGAATCCACACACTTTCTGATACAGAGCCATTTACAGCAAGTGCACACATATTATTACCGGACCAATAAGTGCAACCAGTTAATGGAGAACACAGATTTGATCGCAGGCAGCGACATTCCAAAGTAATAAAAGTGGTCGTGGTATATCTCCCTTGCTAATGCTCAAGCAAACATAAAAGTAGATCCACGACTTGTCGGTCCGGTGTTACGATAATACGACTGGGTGTGGTATCGTCCGAGGTGTTCACCGCATGCTATACACAGTGAAAGCAGAAGTCTTCTTCAGGTAAACCGTCTCCCAATAACTTATACTTTTAGTGGAACGATTAACGAAACAAACAAACATTGTGTGAAGCTAAGATAATAATTTGAAACCCAAAATACAATACACATGGGTTTTATGTCTGCTGTGAACATGCAATCTTGTAAAAAGTAAAGAAAATACTAAGGGCACTCGTGGCCGACCAGGTCCCTCATTACGTGAGTCAGTAAACATGTATAGGTACTGCCACTATTTTACATCAAATAAACTGAGCAACCTTTAAATGAGACTATGATGATACTAAATCCAAACATTATGTAACATGTGTGTGGGTAAATCGTGCAACGGCAGCCCAACTTTAAGGTGTTATGAACTTTGTGGCAAAATATTTTGCGGATAGAATTAAATTCTCAACGCGAGAAAATTGCCAAGATTTTGATAACAATTCGGAAATTGTAAATTCTCTTAAACTTAAAAAAATCATATTTTGATTTGAATATCATTATATCGGATTTATTGAAATTGGTTTTACTAAAAATGACTTTCAATTGAAAGTACTTCGGACAGATCCTAAAACTTTAAAACCGGTCGTGAACATTAAATTTTGCACGATTTTATTTAACATTGACTTCAACCGCATCTAAAGATTTGTTTTTGGGAATTTAATAACAAAACTACTCATGATGAAATCACTGAGGAAAAAAATCAGTAATGATGATAGCAAAAGTAAGGAGATAGTTAGAAAAGTCAATGGTCATGTATGCCGATCATGTCGCCAGTTGCAGAAATGTAGACATTTAAACTGGGACGTATTTAGCATACCGAGGATTGTGATCCAATATTACAATGTACAGTTTCGGGAAATCCTATTAACATAATTGGATAAGATAAATTTGATTGAAAGATTAACAATCTAACATACGTTTTGAATATCAAAATATCTAAACAGAAAGGCAATATTGGGAATATGCTTTGAAATAAAAATTTGTGAGAATAAATTCTGAATTGAACGCATTACACCATAAGTTAACAGGTTTGATCATTCATTAAAACTTTAAAAAAATGAAACCAGCAACAATAAATCACCTAAATTATAAATTAAAACTCAAAGGAAGCATACAAGTACATCAAGAATATGAAGAGTTTAGTGTGGAATCTGGATTTTTCATAATGGCCACATATTACTTCAAGTCTCAAAAACGAGACAAACAAGAAAATTAGACATATTTTGTTCCGTCAAGCAAAGTGTCATTCTAATAAATGAAGGTGTAAATGTTTCGTAAGTTGCTAATCACCATACAAATAAAACCATACTTATACTCAATCATTTTTGCATTAAACATTCAATGTTTATAGCAAACATGTGCAACAAAAACAGAGATTTTAAAAGTGTGTAATAATAAACAGGATCATGGTAACAAAATTATTTTATTAAGGTTTGCATAGTATATGTACCTTGATATGTTAATTATACTACTTGCGGAATCCTGTCACATTAAATAAATATTTTTATTAAAGATGGTCATGATTGAAAATATCGCTTTAAGTATTTCTTTTTCAAAATTGAAAACTTTGAACATATAAGCGAAAATGGAATTCGTTCTCTATTAATCCCGAGTTACAATTGTTGCAGATCATGTTTTCCATGGGCGTGTTCATATATCTGCCCTTCTCTATTTCTAACTCATGTGATGAGTCTTAATCTAATAAGTTTAATTCTAAGTTTTGGTTCTGTTACGATTTTGTTTTCAAACTTAAATGTGTGCTTAAATAAACAATATATTCCAATCGATTTGCAAATCTAATGCTTGCATGTCATTATTGATAATACATATCTAATATACATTATTTATTGTTGTAACGTTAATTAACATGTTAAATTGGATATGCCACATATACTTGTATAAAAGTCCAAAGTCTTGTAATATACATTTTACCTGGTATGCCCAACTTCGTTTATTGTGATTTCACCCATTTTATAGATCCATTTTAGTGAAGAAAATTTTTAAATGAAATTGATCCAATACTTTTTCATCAATACTTTTCTTAAGGTATACTTGCTAGTTCATCACAAATTGTATTTATATCTATAAATCATTATACAACTAACAATTTGCGAAATAATCTGGGGTGAATAGTTTCTATATCTGGACCCTTATGAAAGCCCCATATTTCTGCTGCATAATTATGTGTCAAATAGCTTTATTTTAGAGAAAATTGGTAATGTTTTCTGATTATGTTAAGAGTAAGATGCAGTATTTTCTATTTGTTACATGTTTGGTTCCTATTACCATTCTTGAACAGGTGCACCCCAAGAAATTTGGAAAAAAAAGTGTTCACTAATTCTATTCTAAACTTGTATTTTAAAAAATCGCAAGAACTATGTCTTCCCTCTTCAAAGAGCATATATTTAGTTTTACTTTTTATTCTAAGTTTTACAGTAACACTCTATATTAGTGAGCTTTACATGCAGTTGCAATGACTTGTGATCGCTTGTAATGATAACAGCATAGATTGTATGGGCCTTTATAACCTTACAGCTCAAATTTTCAAAAACGTTTACACCATAAGAATGTTATGTCTAGTTTATCATACATTTTTCTATGTCTAAAAGTGCTTTGTATAGTTTTCCCAACAATAATTTGATTTACTATTGCTTGGAGAATAAAAAAATCTTTTGTTTCTTACCCTTTTTGAAAACCGAATTGATTGTCTGTCATTTTCTCATGATTTGCTTCCAATTTAATTAAACGACTTGGTAATATTTTTGAGTATGTTTTTATGTCTTTTATTCAATATGATAACTTCTAAATTTCTCCATGGTTTCGTCCTTTATATATTGGTAATACTAAGTATTCTCCCTATCCATTTGTTAAATAATTATCTGTAAATATTTTGTTGTATAGTTTTAAAAAGAATTCGGAAATAATATAAAACGTGCTTTTAAATATTTCGGCGATAAATTTATTCCATAGCATTTTAAACAGTTTTGAGAAAATACTGTCTGTATTATTTTACTATCTGTACAATAAATATCTAAGAATATATAAGACAAAGTCCTATGAGCATTGCAACATATACAAAAATTGAAAAGACATAGGACCAAGGTATTCACATGCACGCCAAATGTAAAAGTGAGAACAAATCTGTCATGAGTCATTTAACAATAAGAGCAAACCCGACAGTTACCGCCTTTGAACATGTATAGGTACTGCCACTATTTTACGTCAAATAAACTAATGAAACAACAAGATAAGCCATGATCGTTTATACGATCGGTGGGATCTAGATTTTATAAACAGAAGGTGTAAAACCGTACAAATTATTAAACTGAGAGAACATGTCTTCATAAGAAATATCAGGAGGGGGGGGGGTTTACATTTTATACTGTAT